>MU771995.1:8036-43254 GCA_026770625.1 Nicotiana glauca
CCCTTTCACTTTGCACTTACTCTTAGCTATAAGTTCTGCCCCTCTCTTGCAAGCCATGCTTTGGGACCCCTGAGCTCCCTCTTAACTTGGATGCATGAGAGCTGGATCTTCCACACTGCACTATTCTAATTCTGATAGTATCCTGGGTGTAACCAATGCTTGAAATCCCTGAGATTCCTTGGAACTTTGAAACACGTTGGATAAAGAGAAGGCTTCGAAAATCTGGATCCCGGAAGTGGCTCAATCACATATTATTAGACATTAAGGTTGAATTAGGCTGCTCGAATTTAGCTGTTAGCTTTTGGTGTATCTTGTAATTTCCAGTTTGATTCATTGGGTTGTAATAATTTTGTATGAAACTCGGGGAGTATAGTAAAAGGGTGTGGGAGGGGTCTTTACTTTTCTTGCATCCAAGGGGTAGAAATCATGAGCTAGGATTTTTGCCAAACTAGAAATCCTGCCTATAAGGTCTTTAATACTGATTCAATCACATAGAGACCATGCCTATAGGATTTAACGCTTAACTTTACTGCAATATCGCCTAGAAAGCATGTCTATAGGATTTAACATTCATGATTCTGTAATGACACATATAGAGATCATGTCTATAGGCTATTGCATTTCTGCATATACAAATGTCATTAGGCAAACCATTTTTAGGCATAATAACAATGTTGCATATAGACATCATGTGTATAAGACTCCTATTAATGTCATGAAAGGGTGTTAAAATCAGTAAATGTATAGAAAGCATGCCTATAGGAAACCTCGTATTTAATAGCATCATTCTTTCTTAAGCAGTATCGATTGCTGGAACTCGTAAAACTGGTAATTTTCTACTTCTTAAACCCGCTAAAATTGGTAAACGTTTTCCTGTAACCAATCTGCACTCCCCCCAAACTCGTAAACCTTTTAATCAGTCTACATCTTTTTTGAAACAACTGGCAACTCTTTTCTAAGATAGGTTTGCATCTTTTCTCTTTATTTAAACTGATAACTCTTTTTTTTTAAAATCAATTTGCATTTTTTTCTGAAACTACTGGTAACTCTTTGCATCCTTTTTCCTGAAATTAATAATCCTACGCTTAGGTTTTTATTTCAACTCATAAACAAAAGGTTGGCTAATTAATGAATTGGGTCAGTCCCTGACAACTGTATCAGAGTTGCATAATGCAGACTTTTTGTTTAAATACATGTGCTGAACCAGTCCGCTCGCTGCTTAATTTAAATCTAAGACCAAATCATTATTTGTCAAGGCATGCTAAACAAAATGATTGTTTGACTTCTGGGGTTAATTTGAGCCTTGTATGCTTGTTTGTTCTCCCCTTCCACTTGATACTTGTTTTGAATGTCGAGCTAGAATTTTATCTTTTAAATTCCACAAAGGCCCATCCCTTTCTTTACCTTTAGGATTAGAAGTCCTAATTCCCCGGGACTAATAGGATTGGGACGGGTAGTAGCATGCGATAAGTAAATGATACCGTTCCGCGCTTTAATACCTTAATAGGGTGGGAAGGGTAGACATGGAGATGATGATTACACGATAACACTCCACGTACAATTGAGTACCAGTGTTGTGCGAATGATCCATGTAATGTATAAACCTAGGACCCTTTTCTCCTTCTTTATTAGTTTAACAAATTTTTTTGAATCTTTAAAAGCTATTGCATTTTTATTTCTGCTTCTCGCATGATCTTTCGGATTATTTGCACTAAGTACTTGACCTTTTCCTCTACTTGCACGTTTTTATTTTATAAAAATTGCTCCTTTAAAATTCAACACTTCTTTTAACCTTTTGTGCTTCTTGTACTTGTTATTTACATTTACATCTAAAGTCACAAATGTAGCATAGCCGGGAACCACACTAGTGAATCTTGAGGGGTGCCTAACACCTTCCCCTCGAGATAATTTCAAGCCCTTACCCAAAGCTCTAGTTTGCATCTTTAATTCTTCTAAAAGTGTCCTAATGCACTATAATCATTAGGTGGCGACTCTCCAAACTCTCAAAAAAACCCAATTCCCAAAGTGGAAAAAGAGTTGTCTTCCCAAATGTCGTGAACCCGATTCCGCTTTTGGGAAAAAAAGGGGCGTCGACAGGAGGTCCAATAATAATGCATTATTAATGCGAATAATCATGGATTTATTAAGAATGACAGTAATTTCAAATAAGTCACGAACAGGTAAAAGGTCCTATTTATGCTGAAGGTCCCCGAATTCATAATCCATTAGTTTTCAATTATCTCAAGTCGGGGAGAGCAAATATCAATCTCAAATAATCTCAAGGCAAGCAATACAAGCATGTAAAAATCATGCCGATGCGTACGGCCCGATCTAACAGAAAATAAACTGTGTACTGCCGAGGGTCGAACGACGCGAACCATAGATGCATCTATTACCCCGCTCGCAAATCATATATGCGACGAGGTCAAATATAAATAAACACAACAATCAGTCAATCAAGAATTCATGAGGGAACAATTATCCAAAGAAAAGCCAATTCTCTTTTAACAATTCAAGAAAATGAAGTTTAATCTTTTTTTTGAAATTCATTTACTAATTCGATGTGATTTAAGCAATTCAAACCATCAATAAGATTACAAATATTCCAAGTATAACATGCTTTTGGGTCCTATACTATCCGGACATAAACATAATAGTAGCTAAGCACGGACTTTCGTCATCTCGTGCGTACGTAGCCCCCACAAATAGGAGCACATATCAAATTAATTCACCTATAGGGACAGTTCCCTCTTACAAGGTTAGAAAGGAGACTCACCTCACTCTGAAGATCCATAACCGGCATTTCACGTTCTTTCGAAGACTCGAACTGATGAACAAAGCTCCAAAGCTAGCCAATAATTATACCAATCCATTAATATATATACTCAATTATTCATTACAACCCAATTTATAACAATTCCTAACCCCGATTGAAAAGTTGACGAAAACGCCCACGTGCCCGGATTTCCAAAACTTTTGAAGAATAAGTTTACCCATAGCCTCACGAACTCAAATATATAATTTTCTCTTAATTCCATACCCAAAATCGTGGTCAAATTCCAAGAATATAAATTTCTAGGTCTTTCTACCAAAATCCTGAATTTCTACCCATTTACATACTAAAATCTATACATAATCGATGTATTTAACTCAAGATGGATGGGATTAGCTTACCTTATCGTTGATAATGAAAAATCCCACTTGAAGCTCTCCCAAAAATCGTCCAAGCCAAGAAAATATGAGAGAAAATGGCCAAATACCGATTTTTAAAATACCTCTCTGCCTCCAGCACTTTTCGCACCTGCGATCCCTCGACCGCTTCTGCAGTTCCGCAGGTGCAGCCCCACTGCCGCATCTACAATCCTTCCCAGGATGCCTTTTTTCCGCTTCTGCGTATTCTCCACCTCAGGTGCGGTCCCTTCTCTTCCAGTCCAAAACCGCATCTGCGGCTCCTTTGGCCGCTTCTGCAGCTCTGCACCTGCGGCCCAATTCTCACAGGTGCGGTTAAGACAACAACCAGCAAGTTCAGCCTTCCAAAAATTCCATTTTCGATCCGTTAGCCACTCGAAATTCACCCGAGGCCCCCGGGACCCCAACCAATTATACCAACCAGTCCCAAAACACATTACAGAGTTGCTCGAGGCCTCAAATCATATCAGATAACACTAAAACCACGAATCGACCTCCAATCCAAGCTTTATGAACTTTAGAATTTCAAACTTCTACTTTCGATGTTTAAACATATCAAATCACGTCCGATTGACTTTAAAATTTTCACACAAGTCATATTTGGCATTATAGACCTACTGCATCTTCCGAAATCAGATTCCGACCCCGATATCAAAATGTCCACTTCCGGTCAAACTTCTTAAAAACCTTCAAATTCACTTCCGATCGCGCTCCCAACTCTAGAACCACCATACGGAGCTATTCCCAAAATTGGAATCCCCAAACTTACATCGATAAAACTAAAATGCGCTTCAAGCGAAACTTATGAAATTTCTTCCAAAATTATAACTTCCACAACAGGCGCCAAAATGCTCTCGAGTCATCTAAAATCTGATCCGGGCATACGTCCAAGGTCGAAATCATCATACGAACCTGCTGAAATCTTCAGATATCGATTCCGAGATTATTTACTCTAAAATCCAATCTTAGCCAATCATTTCAACTTAAAGCTTCCGAAATAAGAATTCTCTTTCTAAATCAACTCCGAACTTTCCGAAATTCAATTCCGACCATGCATACAAGTCATAATACCTGATGTGAAGCTGCTCATGGCCTCAAACTACTGAACGATGCGCTAGAGCTCAAAATGACTGGCCGGGTCGTTACAGTTTCACTGATGAGTTTTTACACTAAACACAAATATTTACTCTAAGCTATAACTATCGAAAGAACTAAAATCTATCTTACAGTCACTTGTTCTTTAAATTAAGTTGTGCCGTTATACAAGCTAGATCTACCAGCACAATCTCTTAGCAACTAAACAAGTCATGTACAACTTTTAACTTACAGAGAAGTTAGAAGAAGCTGGAACTTTAAGGAAAAGAGAACGCATGTTTCATGAAGTTTGAACACTCAATTATGAGCAAGGGATCAACCAAAATGTAAAGTAACAATAATAACACATCAACATATTCATTGAAATTGCTTTATGCAACTAAGAACTAAAGTAAAAAGCTAGAAAAAAATACCTAGTTTGAAGAAAATAGAAGAAAAAAAACAGCAGAGCAGGGAACTAGCAAGCCAAACTCCAGACAAATGAAACAGCAACACAACCAGTCAAGAAAACTAGAGAAAAATGAACTCCAAACCTAGAAGAACTACTTTAGAACTAAGAGTGAACTTGGAAACTTTTTGAAGGGATTTTCTTAATAAGAAAGGGTTTCCAGATCTCTTTTAAGGCTCCGGATCCTCCCTTTGTGTATGTTGTTGTATTTCTTTTATAAGACAAAAAGCAAGGCATTCATATTTGAAAATCTGTCCTTTGGATAGATTTTTCACCAAAAATTTGTCCAATACTATTCAAAGTACAGTCTTAGGTCAAAAATCTGTACAAAGGCAGTCCCTTTTACCAATTATGAACAAAACTTTGAAGTATTTTACTCCAAAGGCTTTTGAAACAGTAAAAGGGAAGCAAGGCAACAACTTTGTACTTCATGCGAAAATTCACCAATACCATTGGCCTCTTAATCTCTATTGGGTGTAAATGAGGCAATTTTCTAATTCTTTAAGGGGTTATATACCTCTTGAGAGATCAAATATGGATCATTAGATCAAGGTTTGATCAACGGCTGAAATTGAATATCCAAGTCATTAAACGAAACGACATAGTTTTACCATGAAACTACGTCGTATAGCTTACCTCTCAGGTGGGCTTCACCAGACCGGGTCAAATAGAATTGGGCCATTGATTTGGGCTAATTTTTGGCTTAATTTCTTTAAAATTCAACTAGCACAATTCCTACCCCATTTATCAAACCATTAAACAACTCTTAAAACCTATACATATACAAATAAGAACAAAACACACACACACACACACATATATATATATATATATATATAAACAAGGCAAAAATTAGGCATTTACAGTTGTCCCTCTTTGCTCGAGAGCATGAAGAGTTTTCGTGCAAAGACAAATAAGTGTCATAAATAAGGTAAAAATTAGGCATTTACAGCTGTCCCTATTTACTTGAGAGCATGAAGAGTTTTCGTGCAACGACAAATAAGCGTCATGGATAATTTTTGCTCACATTCACTCTAATGGAAGCATTCTGAAAAAGTTGGTGACCGAACATTGCTTATGAGGTTGCCTACATATCCATGGCTATAAAAGAATTAGGTCATTGTAGTTCTGGGAAAATTTGGTAGTTGGGACTATCGGACACTAGAGTTAAGACTGTTGCTGTTACTCGCTTCTTACATCAAAAGAAAAAAAAAAGAAAAAAAAACACAATATATGTCTGCAAACTAAGAGTACAAAATTCCTATTTATGTGTCTTCTGGAGTCAAACCTTGATTCTTGACTTGCTCGCTTGTGTTGACCTTAGATTAGATCTTGATGCCTTTTTAAAGAAAAAGTTATGGCTCATTCTGGATTGCTTGATTTCCTTCTCAGAACTTGAGAAGATGAATCTTGAGACCCTGTGTTGCCAACACGTTGTGAAAGTTAACTCCAAACTATCATGTGATCGTCCTTCTGATGATAACTGAAATTGCAAGCTTCGATCGCCCTAACATGTGCTCTGCGGCGAGGCCTGCAAAGCCATCTAAGACGAACAAAACGAACATAAATTTTCTGCCACAGTTTGGACTAGAAAATTTTTTGTGAGTTATCAATGAAAGCTATAAATTGTCTAATTTATTGAAAGACGGACAAATACAGTAGTATAAACTAGCTAAAAGAGATAAAGTTTGGTAACGAATGATTGTGTAACCAGGAATCGGTACCCTGTACTACTAAAAGGAAATGTAACCAAGGGCTGGTACCCTATCTTACTGGAAGGAAATAGAATCAGGCGTTAGCACCATGTATTATTGATAAAGTGTTGAATACCTCTAGGTGAAAAAGGTTCTACTCGTGTTAAACTATATTAAACAACCTGAGCGAATATTACTTTTACACAAAACTATGAGCTGGATTCCCCTAGGTGAAACAGTTATACCTGAGTTAAGCTACATAAAACACCCTGAGCGAAGAGTACTTCTACTAGAAACTATGAGTTGGATCCCTCTAGGAGAAAATGGTCTACCTGAGTTAAGCTATGTAAAATAACCCAAGCGAAGATTACTTCTAACCGGAACTATGAGATGGACCCCCTAGGCAAAATGGTTCTACCTGAGTTAAGCTACATAAAATTCCTTGAGCGAATAGTACTTCTACCCAGAAATATGAGCTGGATCCCCCTAGGAGAAATGATTCTACCTAAGTTAAGCTGCGTAAAATACCCTGAGCGAAGAGTACTTCTACCCGGAAATATGAGCTGGATCCCTCTAGGCAAATGGATTCTACCTGAGTTAAGCTGCGTAAAACACCCTGAGCGAAGAGTACTTCTACCCGGAATATAAGATGGATCCCCCAAGGCGAAAGGATTCTACCTGAGTTAAGCTGCATAAAACACCCTGAGCGAAGAGTACTTCTACCCGAAAATATGAGCTGCATCCCCTAGGTGAAAGGATTCTACCTGAGTTAAGCTGTGTAAAACACCTTGAGCGAAAAGTAATTCTACCTGGAAATATGAGATAGATCCCCCTAGGCGAAAGGATACGACCTGAGTTATGCTGCGTAAAACACCCTGAGCGAAGAGTACTTCTACCCAAAAATATGAGCTGGATCCCCCTAGGTGAAAGGATTATACCAGAGTTAAGCTACGTAAAACATCCTGAGCGAAGAGTACTTCTACCCAAAAATATGAGCTGGATCCCCCTAGGCGAAATGGTTCTACCTGAGTTCAGCTAAGAAAATGGGAGGTATGAACACTAGTGATACATGCTGAAAATAAAAGAAAAATGGAGATTTTAAGGAGCTTACGTTTGGTGACATTCGTTCTTTTAGAATTGCCATTCTCCACTGCTTTGTTCCTGCTTCAAACAAAGAAAAATTTATGAGTTTTCAAAGTGGTGGTTGGTTTGTGGACTTGATACCCTGAGTAGTTTGATTCACGACCACTAGTGCCGAAGAAATGATTCTGTCAGCGTGGTACTGAGATGCTCGACTGCTCTGTATCATTTTCTGGAGACCTTGACTTTCCAATGTTGCCCCCAACTGTTTCATACCCAAATGTCCATGGTACCGCTACCTTTGTCTTTAAGGCAACACAATTTTTCTTTAAAATCAGACTCAGTTGTCTTGCACCCAGTATTAGTTTGTGTCTGTAGTGCTTATCAACTTTTCTCATGAAGCAGGTCTTGCTCATGCAACTTTTCAGTTTCTTTGAAACACTTTGTTCGCCTTATCAATTGGGATCTCAGATGGATTCGTGCCTTCATCAATGCTATATATGCCCCAAATTGTGCTCAATATTACGGGGAAACTGTAGCTAGTTTTGCAGCCATTTCTTTGCTTTGCTTTTGATGCAGGATTAGATCGAAAGGGACTCAAAGAAAAATATGGGTAAAAACAGAATAATAATTGAAAGTGAAAAAGAACTGTGCTTAAACAAAAGGTGTCCCTTTCGGGGAAAGGAATAGGGAGACTTATCTGAAGGTATGTGCCAACTTCAATGAATCATAACATGCATTTTGGACTGGACGTCTGATCCATCTAAGCTGTCTAATTTTCAAAATCTGCTGCAAAATGTTCATCTTGAATTTGTCTTGGTTGTGCTCATGCCGGAGAATCAAAGACCCTCATTCAGCTAGCAGCGCCCTTTGCAGGTTTTCGCTAACTAACCTCTCTCATTTCTCTACTAACCGTAACCTTATGGTGCCCATCTGGGTTTTCACCAATAAGACTCTCATTTCTCTGCTCACTGTAGCCTTATAGTGCCCGTACGGGTTTTCACTGATAAGACTCTCTCATTTTTTTTTACAAGTACACAAGTTCCAGAAGGTTCAAAAAAGAAGAAGACAAATACGACTCAAAAGGGTTAACAAAAGAGTGACACCTATTTGGAATAGCGAGCAAGTGATAACCTTCGTCATCTCAATATGAGAAAATCAATGCGTGGAATTCCTACAATAGCCATATCAGACATAATATCTTTTGACTGCATCTGCATTAATAGTCATGTCTGGTACCCGTCCTTCTTCATCTACCAAGTGCAAGGCCCCTTTTGGTAACACTTTCTTGATGATGTAGGGTCCTTGCCAGTACGATGCGAACTTTCCTTTAGCTTCAACCTGATATGAAATGATGTATTTCAAAACTAGCTGGCCTACCTCAAACTGCCTTGGGCGCACTTTCTTATTGTAAGCGCGTGCCATTCTTTGCTGGTATAACTGGCCAAAACACACTGCTGTTTGCCGTTTTTCATCGATCAACATCAGTTGTTCTAATCGGGTCTTGACCTACTCAGTGTCTTCAATATCTGATTCCACAATAATTCGGAGAGAGGGAATTTTGACTTCAGCGGGTATTACAGCTTCAGTTCTATATACAAGCAGATACGGAAGTGCACCAACAGATGTGCGAACAATCGTGCGGTATCCCAAAAGAACAAAAGGTAACTTTTCATGCCATTGCCTGAAACCTTGGATCATCTTCCTAAGAATCTTCTTGATGTTCTTGTTCTCCGTTTCAACGACTCCATTGGCTTTTGACTGGTAAGGGGTAGAATGGTGATGCATGATTTTAAATTATTTGCATACCTCCTTTATCAAATGACTATTCAAATTGGCTGGATTATCAGTGATAATGGTCTTTGGGATGCCAAAGTGACAGATGATGTTGGAATGAACAAAATCTACCACTACTTTCTTGGTGACTGCTTTGAAAGTGACGACCTCCACCCACTTAGTGAAGTAATCAATTGCAACCAAAATGAATCTATGCCCATTTGAAGCCTTTGGCTCGATTGGCCCAATAACATCCCTCCTCCAAGCAACGAAAGGCCAAGAAGAGAACATGGGATGCAACTCCGAAGGAGGCGAGTGAATCAGGTCACCATGAATCTGGCACTAGTGACACTTGTGAACAAAACTAAAGTAATCTCGCTCCATAGTAAGCCAATAATACCCTACCCGCAGAATCTTCTTCGCCAAAACATATCTATTCATATGAGGTCCGCATACCCCCAAATGCACCTCGCTCATGATCCGCTCTACTTCTCTGACATCTATGCATCTCAACAAGTTTAAATTTAGGGTCCTCTTATACAGAATTTCCTCATTCAAGAAGAAACCATTGGCGAACTGCCTTATAGTTCTTTTTTTATCTCCTTTGGCATGCTTTGAATATTCTCTTGTTTTCAGGAATCGTTTTATGTCATGATACCATGGTTCGCCATCTAGTTCTGCCTCAATTGTATTGTAGTAACCGTGTTGATTCCGAACTTGGATTACTAGTGGATCAATATGAGTGTTTCCTGGATAAGGGAGCATCGAGGCTAAAGTAGCCAAGGCATCGGCTAGCTCATTGTGAAAACTAGGAATGTACCTGAACTCGATAGATTTGAATCTTTTTCTCAATTCTTGCACACATTGTCTGTATGGAATAAGCTTGATCTCTCGAGTCTCCCATTTTCCCTGGGCTTGCTGGATAGGCAAGTCGGAATCTCCCATAACCAATAGTTCATGCACATCCAGATCGATGGCCCTTTTCAGAATCATGATACAAGCTTCATATTCTGCCATATTATTGGTATAAAAGAACCGATGTCGGGCCATTGTAGGGTAATGATGTCCAATAGTTGAGATAAGGATTGACCCGATACCAACTCCATTGATATTGACAGCCCCACCAAAATACATTTTCCACACAGGATTATCGTCTGGAGCTACTTCCTCTATTGAGTTGACCTCTTCATCTGGGAAGGATGTGCTAAGTGGCATGTACTCATCATCAACTGGATTTCTCTGCCAAATGATCTGCCAAAGACTGTGCTTTCATCGCGGTGCGAGTGACATAGACGATTTCTCTGCCAAATGATCTGCCAAAGACTGTGCTTTCATCGCGGTGCGAGTGACATAGACGATGTCGAACTCTGTGAACATGATTTGCCATTTTGCGAGCCTGCCAGTGGGCATTGGCTTTTGGAAGATGTACTTGAAAGGATCCATTCTGGATATGAGGTAAGTAGCGTAGGCCAAAAGATAATGTCTCAGCTTCTGAGCGACCCAAGTCAAGGCACAACATGTCCTTTCTAAAAGGGTGTACTTAACCTCATAATTGGTGAACTTCTTGCTCAAATAATAGATTGCATGTTCCTTTTTGCCTGTTGCATCATGTTGCCCTAAAACGCATCCAAAGGAATTATCCATCACCGATAGAAATAAAAACAAAGGCCTACCAGATTCAGGTGAAACTAGTACAAGGGGGTTTGACAGGTAATCTTTGATCCTGTCAAAAGGTTTTTGGAAAACAACATAAAAGTGGCATCAGGTAGCCACTTTAAAGAGCTGCTATTTAGAATTTAGCCAATGCGTCATGAACTTTAGTTTACTACTTCAAAAATTTTGGGACAAAAATGTTCTAAATTCTCCTGAAGTTAAGATTTTTAGTTTAAAATTTCAGGACAAAATAAATACTGATTAATCTCTAAATAGCATCCCTCAAAATGGTTATATGTGCACTTGCCCGAAAACAACTCATGCCAAATTAGAAAAGGAAACTCTCATGTACAGTCATATCTCTCTATAACGACATTCTTATATAACAATACTTTATTATAAAAGTCAAATTTTTTCGGAACCAAATATCATGTTTTGTTATAAATATATGTTCTTTATAACATCAATTAGCTATAATATAAAAAATTATCCGAAACATACGAGACTGTTACAGAGAGATTGTATTTGATTTTATTTATTTGTTGTATGGTTGTTAGCAGACACAATTTTCTTCTATGGGAGATAACTTTCACGCAATTATAGATTTATGTAGCATTGACGTCACTTTCCCTTTATAGACATTTGTTTGAAGATTTTAGAAATTGACTTTATAAACTCAAAATTTAAAGTTTATAAAAGTTTATATGTCTTAAGTTAATTTTTGCATAGAAACGGTAATGTTAAACTCTTAAGGAAATTGTTGAAAATTACTACGTGGGATGGAAATATAAATGTAAGTTATTTTCCTATATGTATGTGGCCCAATAGGTTAAGGCCCATAATTAATATTTAATTAATGAGCAAATCTCATCCGTCCGATTGGTTACTTGATGGACATACCAGATTAAGTGAGAATCTCTATAAATTGATCCTCTCCCCACCCATTAGGGTTACTGCTTTTTCCTCTCTTCCATCTCTAAAGTCGGCGGTAACGAAAGTTAGGGCAAGGGGCGAGAAATTATTTTTAATTAACGCTTCCGCTTCAAGATAATGGATTCTGCTTCAGGTATGTTTTCTATGACAATTACATGTAAAATTATCATGTTCAAGATCCTGGTATGAATTAAAATTTATGCTTACATGTGGTTTCAGAGCCTGGGATTTGAATTGATAATCTTCGATAAAGATTGTATTGCTAAACACATATATGTAATATGTGTGCCACCTTATGGATTACTGTAGCCATGGAAGAAAATTAATACGCACAATTATTTTCTGTTTTTTCGATTTATGTCCGTCTTTGGACCTCACGTTCTTTGTGCAATTAATAACACAATACTATACGAAGAATTAAAATACTAGTCTTTGTTGGTTTGGTATTGAAGTGCCGAGATATATTTATTTATATCTTTATCCTTTTCAAATGTGATGTAGCATTGAATGAAGTTATGTTGATTAAAATTACGAAAAATGCTGATGATGATTACTATTTTTAAGCAATTTGGGGTTATGATCTTTATAAATTAAATAAAAGGAGATTTGATGTTGAATCCCTATACTGCCTATTTGCTTAATGTTACTGCTGATGGCATTGTTTATTTGATCTCCTTTAGAGTTTCAGTATCATTTAAGGACTATATATTAGGTGTTTGATCTCCATTAGAAGTTCACTGCCATCTGAGGATTAAATATTAGGTATTTAACGTTATTAGTAGAAAGTGCTTAATTAATGTATATTTTGAAATTATGTAGTTTGTTAGTCACCAAAGTGATCAAACTACATTGTTTAAAATATTCGCATGCATAAAATTTTCTGATGCTTATTTTATGTGTGCATTTATATTTATATAGTTTGTTAGTCACCAAAGTGGCCAAACTAGTATGTTCATGAAAAGTTTGCATACATAAAATTATAGTTTATCCATAAAATTAATAAAATGCCTATAATTGAAAATAAATGGATAAATTAAATTTCACTATTGCTAGAACTTAAGGATTTACCCAAAGGTGGATCAATTATTCTATGAATAGTGATATGATGAGGTAAATTAATATTCTTAGTCAAAAATATATTGTCTGTCCAAAGATGGCATATATATTTGGTTAAAAATATTTAATTACCTATTAAAGACTAAATGGCATTTAAATTATGATAGTGTGTCGTAGTATCTACCCAAAGGAGAATTGCGATATGCTTTAACTGTTTGTTGAATCCATATTGATTTGTGAGCATGTATTATCTATTTTGCAGCTATTCCTTTTCATTCTCTTGCTTCGTCTGTTACTGTGTTCAATGGATTGAACTTCTCTGAATGGCGTGAACAAGTCCAGTTCCACTTAGGTGTAATGGATCTTGACTTGGCTCTGCTGAATGATAAGCCCGCTGCCACTACTGATTCGAGCAGTGCAGATGAGAAGTATTTCCATAAAGCATGGGAATGCTCTAACAAGCTAAGCCTTATGTTTATGCGAATGAATATTGCCAACAACATTAAGAGTAATATTCCACAAACAGAAAGTGCCAGGGAATACCTGAAGTTTGTGGAAGAACGTTTTCGTTCTGCAGATAAGTCTCTCGCTGGTACACTAATGGTTGAACTCACGACCATGAAGTTTGATGGATTGCGTAGTATGCAAAATCATATCATCGAGATGACTAACATTGCAGAAAGACTTAAGACCTTAGGGATGAAAGTGGATGACTCCTTCTTGGTTCAGTTTATTCTGAATTCATTACCTCCTGAGTATGGACCTTTTCAAATTAACTATAACACTATTAAGGATAAGTGGAATGTTAGTGAATTGTCCAGTATGCTTACTCAGGAGGAGTCAAGACTTAAGAAACAAGGGAGTCATTCAATTAACCTCATGGGTCAAGGAGCTGGTAAAGGACTTAAAGTGAAGGCCAACAAGTTCAAGAAGAAGAAAGCACCTGCTAAAGCTCAACAGGATGCTAACAAGGAACATAAGGCAGATACGTGTCATTTCTGTAACAAGGAAGGACACTATCAGAAAGATTGCCTGAAACGTAAAGCTTGGTTCGAAAAGAAAGGGATTCCTTATGATCCAAACTACAAATCCAAATAAGGATTTCTTGTTCATGGGAAATCGTATGAAGGCCCCAATTGAAGGCATAGGGACTTATCGTTTGATCATGGAGACTGGAAGTCACCTTGATCTATTACAGATTCTTTATATACCTTCAGTTTATAGGAATTTGATTTCTCTTTCAAGACTTGATGTTTCTGGATTTGATTTTATGTTTGGAAATGGATGTTATAATTTATATAAGAATGCCATTTTCTATGGTTCTGGTTTTCTTAGTGATGATTTATATAAATTGAAACTCGATATTGGCTTTTCTGAATCCCTTCTTAATGTTCAACATAATGTTGGAATTAAACGTAGTTCACTAGATGAAAGTTCTGCTTACTTGTGGCATAGAAGTTTGGGTCATATATCCAAAGAAAGGTTAGAGAGATTAGTAAAGAATGAGATTCTTCTGAATCTAAATTTTGCTGAGCTTAATATATGTTTGTATTGCATTAAGGGAAAGCAAACCAAGCATAGTAAGAAAGGTGCCACAAGAAGCACCCAGCTTCTTGAAATTATACACATTGATATTTGTGGGACCTTTAATGTTCCATCTTTTGGTGGAGAGAAATATTTTATCACCTTTATCGATGATTTTTCACGTTATAGATACATCTATTTGCTGAAAGAAAAATCTCAAGCAGCGGATGCTCTCAAGGTGTTTGTTAATGAGGTTGAAAGACAATTAGATAAAAAGGTGAAAATCATTAGGTCAGATAGAGGTGGTGAATATTATGAAAAATATAATGAGTCAGGACAATGTCCAGGTCCATTTGCAAAGTTCCTCGAGGAACGTGGCATATGTGCACAGTATACTATGCCAGGAACACCTCAACAAAATGGTGTTACAGAAAGGCGTAATCGAACACTTATGGATATGGTTCGGAGCATGATAAGTAATTCCTCATTACCCAAATCATTGTGGATGTATGCTCTTAAAACCGCAGTATATTTATTAAACAGGGTTCCTAGTAAGGCAGTTCCAAAGACCCCTTTTGAACTGTGGACAGGAAGGAAACCTAGTTTAAGGCACCTGCATGTTTGGGGTTGCCCAGTGGAAGCTAGAGTTTATAATCCACAAGAAAAGAAATTAGATTCTCGAACAGTAAGTGGTTACTTTATTGGCTACCCAGAGAAATCTAAAGGGTATGTATTTTACTGTCCAAACCATAGTTCCAGAATTGTTGAAACCGGTAATGCAAGATTCATTGAGAATTGTGAAGTTAGTGGGAGTGTTCAAAAGCAAAGTGTGGAAATTAAAGAGGTGAGGGTCAATATTCTATTACCCATAAATGTGCCTACTTCCACACAAATACCAAATATTGTTCTAGTTGTTGAAGAACACTTTGACAACACCAAGAAACATTTGGATGAAACACTTCATGAAGAAACTAACTCACAAATATCTGACACAAATGAACCACAAGAAATGCCATTAAGAAAAGCTCAAAGAGTTAGAAAATTGGCTATTTCGGATGATTACGTGGTTTATTTGCAAGAGTCAGATTTTGACATTGGTCTTAATAAGGATCCGGTTTCATTTTCACAAGCCATAGAAAGTAATGAGTCTGACAAATGGATTGATGCCATGAAGGAAGAGTTAAAATTCATGGAATACAATAAAGTCTGGGATCTCATTGAATTGCCAAAAAGTTCTAAAAGAATCGGGTGTAGATGGGTCTTTAAGACCAAACGCGATTCAAATGGAAATATTGAGAGATACAAAGCCATACTTGTTGCCAAGGGTTATACTCAGAAAGGAGGCATTGATTATAAAGAGACCTTTTCACCGGTCTCAAAGAAAGACTCGTTAAGAATTATTATGGCTTTGGTGGCTCATTATGATTTAGAGTTACATCAAATGGATATGAAAACTGCCTTTCTTAATGGAGATCTCGAGGAGGAAGTTTATATGGACCAACCAGAGGGTTTCAAAACTAAAGAAAAAGGTCAAATGGTGTATAAACTGAAGAAGTCAATATATGGACTTAAACAAACCTCACGAAAATGGTATATAAAGTTTAATGATACCATAACATTTTTTGGATTTGTGAAAAATACTGTTGATCGGTGTATATACCAAAGATCAGTGGGAGCAAGTTTATATTTTTAGTCCTATATGTTGATGATATTCTACTTGCTGCTAATGATTTAGGCATATTGCATGAGACTAAAGATTTTCTCTCTAAGAATTTTGAAATGAAAGATATGGGTGAGGCATCGTATGTGATAGGAATAGAAATATTCCGTGATAGATCACAAGGATTATTAAGATTGTCTCAGAAAGGCTATATCGAAAGAATTCTAGAGAGATTCAATATGAACAATTGTTCAGCAGGAATTGTTCTAATTCAAAAAAGAGGACAAATTTAGTCTCATGCAATTTCCTAAGAATGATGTAGAGCGAAAAGAAATGGAACAATTCCTTACTCTTCTATTGTTGGTAGTCCGATGTATGCTCAGACTTGCACAAGACCGGATATTAGCTTTGCGGTCGAAATGTTAGGAAGATATCAGAGTAACCCAGGAATTGATCACTGGAAAGCTGCAAAGAAAGTTTTGAGGTACCTGAAAGGAACGAAGGATTACATGCTCATGTATAGGAGGTCCAAGCATTTGGAAGTTGTTGGATACTAGGATTCAGATTTCGTTGGATGTATTGACACTAGAAAATCCACGTTTGGTTATTTGTTCCAATTAGCTGAAGGAGCAATATCGTGGAAGAGTGCCAAACAGTCTGTCATTGCTACATCCACGATGGAAGCAGAATTTGTGGCATGTTTTGAGGCCACAATTCATGCATTATGGCTGCGAAACTTTATTTCAGGACTTGGGGTTGTCGACACCATTACCAAGCCGCTGAAAATTTACTGTGATAATTCTGCAGCAGTATTCTTCTCCAAGAACGATAAGTACTCCAAAGGTGCCAAACATATGGAATTAAAGTACTTTACCGTCAAGGAGGAAGTTCAGAAACAAAGAGTGTCACTTGAGCATATTAGAACAGATCTCATGATTGCAGATCCGTTAACGAAAGGTTTACAGCCAAAGATATTTAAAGAACATGTACATAGAATGGGTCTTGGCTGTATTTATGATTGATGTATTTATGATGTTTTGACACTCTGAGCTCATTTATATGTTTCTGATATACATTAATGATTTCCTGTTTCTCATAATGGTGTACACATTATTGTTTTGAGATATTACAGGATAAGTCTCAAGGAGACATTATTGTGGACCATAATATTTTATAGCTTATGAACCTGATACGATAAATTACTAATGTTGTAGTATATGGAAGGGAGTATGTAGACAAATTATGTATAACCGCCATAACTCACATTTACTAGTTTATCGTATTATGGTATTTATGATGGACATTATAGAAGAGATTTGTTTATGCGCAACTAATGTTCCTATATTAAATATTAATATTATGTGATTATTGGGCCAAGTGGGAGAATGTAAGTTATTTTCCTACATGTATGTGGCCCAATAGGTTAAGGCCCATAATTAATATTTAATTAATGAGCAAATCTCATCCGTCCGATTGGTTACTTGATGGACGTACCAGATTAAGTGAGAATCTCTATAAGTTGGTCCTCTCCCCACCCATTAGGGTTACTGCTTTTTCTTCTCTTTCATCTCTAAAGTCGGCGGTAACGAAAGCTAGGGCAAGGGGCGAGAAATCAATTTTAATTAACGCTTCCGCTTCAAGATAATGGATTCTGCTTCAGGTATGTTTTCTATGACGATTACATGTAAGATTATCATGTTCAAGATCCTGGTATGAATTAAAATTTATGCTTACAATAAAAAGTCAAATTGACTAATTGAACCCACTAATGACACGTGGGAGCTTTAAAACGAATGATTTATTTTTTATTATTTTTTATTCGATGTCCGTATCAGTATTGAGCAATTAAAAATAAATTGAAAAATAAAGTTTGGCCACATACGATAAAACTAATTTAGCTTTGGGATTAAGTTGTCCCAATTTAATAATTTGTGCGTGTATATTGTCTATTCCCTATTAAAAGAATGACAATCTTAAAACAATATATTAAATTTCCAAATTGCTCATAGAAAATGGAATTTGGTCTTTATCTTAATGGGAAGATTATACCCTAATCCAAATATTTTAATTTGTTGAGTAAACTTAATATTCAGTCACTGATCACATCATTATTAGATTGCAGATTCCAATGGGACCAGGACAAACCTAAAAAAAATCAATAACTTGTTCTAGTTGATGAAAGTTGATTGTAAAATGCCCTTGAAATATAAAATAAAATAAAAATAAATAAGTAGTTATTCTGTTCTCATTTTCATTTCACTATCAGTTATCCTTCATCATCTGAAAAAGTTCGTTTTAAATAGGGAAACTTATACAAATATCCCAAATAAATTTTAACTTACCAACCTCTAGTCATTAGTTATAGACTTATTAAAATTAGCCAACAAAAATTAAAAAACCAAATAATAGGGTTCTTTCTATCATAGAATCACTTGCAAAAATCACCTTCCATATTTTAAGCGTGATTAGCAACATTAGATACAAGACGGAAAAGAAATTTCACGGACGGGGTAGCAAATAAAGTGATAAAATACAAAAATCTATGCAATATTCCAAAAATCTAAACAAAAAAAAGAACTTTTTCAATGGGTATAATTGAAATTCATTGAATATATATAGATAAGTCAATATATAAAATTTGAAGAAGATTGGAGGTGATTTGGACTGGTTTTGTATCAAAATTCGTAACTAAATCGAGTTCAAAAAAGTCTTTTGTGATACATGTATCACGCATGTATCTCACACACAGGTATACATGGATATACATGTGATACACAATTGATACAAATATGATACAATGTGATACACAATTGATACGCAGTGTGATACACATATCATTTTTTTCATGTTCAGCTTTTACTTCGAATTTTCAATTCAAAGCACCTCAAAACTTCACCAAATCATCCCAAAACTGAGATTCAAGCTCCTTAAGTTGCGTTCAATCTATTCTAATAACACCAACTCAAAAAAAACAAAATTTTGATATTTTCTTGCTACAAATAGCTAATTGGCTAATTTGACAAATATTAATAATATTTTATCAATTGATCAATTTTTGTAATGAACTACTTATACATGAACATAGCTGATAATTTCTCTTCTAGATATATTAGTTTCTAAATATAGTGGAGTGATGAATATGATATTTCCACCCTTAACTATAGTTTTTGGGTCCGCGCCTTGAGAATAGAAAATTCTGACAAAAAACATTACGCGACGCATCCTTTAGTAATATTATTCGCTTTAATTCTATAGTGCATTATTAGGATCTAAAAATTGCTTCCCAAAAAACGCAACATATCATGTTTCTTTATCAATTTGGAATTTGCCTAGATTGTTACAACTTAATATTTCAATTCCTCAATTCCAATATTATTAAACTAAAGTTAAAATCTGGAATTCATAATTGCAAACTTTGTTCAATTATTACGACCCGGATCTTTCACCATCCGAAGTCGTGATGGCGCCTAATAATGTGAGCTAGGAAAGCCAATTATGTGAACAACTTATCTTTTTACCCATTTTATATTCATTAACAATTGCGAAATAATATCATTTAAACAACAGAATTTAACATAAGCGGAAGAAAAGCAATAAGCTAGCTGAACATGAATCCAATACCACTGCTTGAGTCTCAACTACCCAGAGCTGGTGTCACAATTTCATAAACGGTCTAAGAATACTACAAATAAAGATCTGAAAGAAATAAATACAATATTGTCTCTGAAAATGCATGAAAGAAACAGGAATAGTAGATAGAAGAAGACGCCAACGCCTGCAAACGTCTGCAGGACTACCTTGAGTCGTCTGATGAGCTTGAATCAGCAATCCCACCGCGGTCCGAAGTCTATAAACAAAAAAAGTGTAGAGTGTAGTATCAGCACAACCGACCCCATGTGATGATAAGTGCCTAGCCTAACCTTGGCGAAGTAATGACGAGGCTAGGACCAGACCACCAAGTAAACCTGTGCAGCTGTATAATATACAGCGGAAAGTAAAGCAAAAATAAACAAATAAAGATGGGAGGGGGAAACATGCTTCGGAAAATAACAGATAAAGCAGAATCTCAAGAGAATTATAAGGAAACCAAAATCCAACTTCTAACAAGGATAAGGAAAACAAAGACATATTTCACTCTCGGTTCACAACTCGTTGCAGGCGTGCAGCCCGATCCCATTTCTCAGATCTTGTGGTAGGTGTACCACCCGCTCCCATTTCATCAAATCTCGTGGTAGGCGTACCACCCGCTCCCATTTTATTAAATCTCGTGGTAGGCATACCACTCGCTCCCATTTCATTATATCAACAGTTCTTTCAAATGAAATTTACTCCAAGGACGCAATAATTAATACGAATTCATAAGACAACAAGTACACAAAAATTATGAATCACTGAGGAAAACAAATAATGACAAGCAACAATTAAGAGCAATTAGGCAATTTTGATATTTAGTATACTAAATTTCAAGTAGCAATTAAGTTACATAAACATGTAGCAATTATAGCATAAATTCAAGGCGTAATATTGTGCAAGGATACCTTGATCCAATAATAACAAGTAACATAATAAAGGAAATGTCAATATAAGAATCATAGTAATAGTGGAATAAGATAATTAATGCACTTGAGCCGATAACAACAAGAAATCATAATAAACGGTAATAAGTGCACGATATCACCCTTCGTACTTTAATACTCTCTCACCAAAACAATACACAACATCACCCGTCGTGCTTTACACTCTTCCTCACCCAAGCAACAATTACAAAACAATTAGGGCAAGGGAATCAATGACATCACCATAAAGTCAAGTAACAACAGGAAATTAGCAAAATAAACGTAAAGAACAACACAACTCAATTATCAGCAAAAATCAGAAAAATCAAGGATAAGTGCACGGCATCACCCTTCGTGTTTTTACTCTCGTCCTCACCATAAAAATCAATATAATAGGCACGGAATGGTACATCGTGCAGCATGGCATCAACCTTCGTGCTTTACACTCTTTCCTCACAATAAACAAAATAATGCACGGTGTCATACCTCCTTTTTCCGACTTTACTACACCCCGGGGAAGGGTATAATAAAAAGGAGTTTTTTCAATTAAAGGACAATCGAAACGGGATTTGTTTATTAAGAGATTCAGAGTCTCCACTTGGGAGATTTATGGTGTCCCAAGTCACCGGTTTGAATCCCGAATTGAGGAAAGGGTTTGACTCTGTATTACAGTCGCGAACCAGAAATTCGGGTAAGGAATTCTGTTAACCCGGGAGAAGGTGTTAGGCATTCCCGAGTTCCGTGGTTCTAGCACGGTCGCTCAACTGCTATATTTGGCTAAAATTTAATTTTACTACATGTTAAACCTACAGTGCAATTTTAAAGTTATTTTATCGTTTTTTATCAATTATTATTTTATTTAAGAAAGTGAACGTTATTTAAGAACGTGTTTTCGGATCACGTCACATGAAATGCACCCGGATCCTTGACACATTCCTATTCAACATTTTCAGATTTAGATTTGGGTTGCATGAAATGCACACCCGTATTTAAGAAGGTAAAATTATTAAAAAGCGCGCCTGAAGCGACTAACGTATTATTTACTTTTGGGAAGGCTGTGAAATTTGCTAAACGGCCCGTCCCGAATATCTAAGTATATTCTTTTTAATTAAGTACTTGATGAGGGCCCCGCAATTGTATATTTGATTTGGCGAGGCTCGTCTCATTTTTATTATTAAAAGGTCAACCTAAAGCAAACTAAAATTTTCTATTTATTTGTCTCTAAAGGCCAATTAATTCACAAATATAAATTCGGACTCCAAATTCAAGTCCGAATTCAAACAAAAGGGAAGGCCCTTTTAGCTTGAACCCGCTACCTAATTCGAAACCCAATTTTATATTTATGATTTAATTCCCTATATGCTTAATATAATTCAGTATGGTTTTTAATATCTGGGCCTGAAATCTTTGGCCCAAGTATGCAAATATTATTGTATTGCCTAAGATAACACATGCCCAAAATTAAATCACATGGGCCAATCAATTTTGCTGGCCCGCGTCGTAGCCCAGATTCACAGCTGGCTAAGTTGTGTGAAGGGTTGAATGGATCGAATCCTTGGAACAATATATCATTTTTGGATCACATTAATCTAACTAATTCCAAAACCCACTTCCCTTTTTGAAATTAACGCATTTTTTTTAATTTTTTTTAATGATGAAGGCCAGATTTAAATTTAAGATTATTTTAATTGTTTTTACTACTGGAAATAAAAAGCTAAACAATGGTACAATCTAAAATTTAGTGAAAATTCATACCAATTTATTAACAAACTCATTAAAATTTGAATGTCAGCAGTGATGACTGAAACTTAAAAAAAACTACATTACAGCTTCAATTGACAAATGTGATCAATCAACTCAACTCAATCTAATTCTAACATATTATTCTACTGTTATGAGCTAATACCAGTTAAAATGAGTTTCTATTTGTGAGATCTACATAGAAATGCTTTTAATGGCTTAATAGTCCAACTCATAAGACTTAACAATTAACAACTAATAGGAAATCAAATACCATTTAACCCGCTATTCTATCAACTTAACAGAGGGTTGAAAGTTTATATAAGTGACAGAAAATAATACTTTACACAGTCCAAATACAGTTCCATAGGCAGGGTAATATAACTAACAATTCGACTAAAATGAAATCAAAATAAAATGAGCAGCCAAGCATTTATAATCAGCATTCTTCATTTCAACTCTTAACATGGAAGATCTACATCACATTGAATTGAGTAAGTGTACCTGGAATTCGGAAATGAGAAGAAGAAGAGCAAGTCAGCAACAACAGCTATGTATAACAATCAACCAACCAGTAACCAATTCAATGACCAAGGAAAAGTTCAAAACCAAGCAAAACCCAAATGATTGACCACAAAATTACTCGAACACACTCAAATACAATCAAAATTTGATCCAGGACCTACAACACTTCTTCAGCAATCAAAACGACCAAAAACTCATTCCAAATAAACACTAACACTTTCAAAGGCTTTGAACAGCTAAGTATAGAATGGAAACAGAGCAATTGAACTATATTTGATCTTAAAATCAATGTAACCGTATCTGTTTGTAGTTTTCTGAAGGTTTTATATTGTTTTTGGATTTTTGGATGTTTGAATTTCAAATTAGATCTGAAAATTGAAGAGGAAGTGTTTTTGGGAGGAATTTTGGGGCTGAAAAACTTCTTAATCAAGGCATTTGTGATGCCTTTTATAGGCAAAACTAGGGGCCTCAATCAGATTTTTATTTTTCTTTCTAATCCCTATTTATTTTCAGTTTTGGTCCTTCAGTTTTTAACTTGTGTTGCAAGTAACTACCCTGAATTTTCTGAAATCTAACTTGAACCCCTATCTAGAAGTTTCTAGAGGCTTCTAATTTGTGTTACTGCAGGGTTTTTCATATCTAAAAGTCTATATTACCCTTATCTATATTCTGAAATTGCTATGTTGGCAAAACATGCTATTTTTGATCCCTAAAATACCCTCAACCATCACTTAGAATTACCAGCCTATTTTAATCAGTTACATCTAAACAATTTAACCTGAAACCTAAATTCATTAAGGCCAACCAATGGTCTAAAGAAAATTCTGATTAACTACAAACCAATTTTCAATTAACCCTAGCTAACACCAATTATAATAAATATGAAATTCAAACAAGATCAATTAATGAATCAAAACAGAGTGATAAATCTGAAAACCAAATTACCCCCGAATCTAGACTAACAACTCAAGATTAAACACAATAAAACTACTAAACCATTATTAAAACACATGAAATCTAAAACTAAGAATGAAACTAATCTATATGCATTCAATCAATTAACTAAACCAATTAGTAACAATTAACAGAGTCAAATAAAATCCAGAATCAAAACAAATCATACAGAACAAAACAAAAGTTAAATCGAAACCCTAGAACCCCAATTTAAGTATCATGAAGAGCAATTGGTGGCGGAGAAAATATCCTATTTGAAGCTAAAACAAACAGATTTTAAACAAGAGCAAAATTCAATAATCAAAAAGGAAAAAGGCTTACTGATTTTGTTTTTTTTTTTAATTCTGATGACGCTTGGCTCTAATGACACTCAAATCCTCACGAGAAAAACCCTGGGATCCTTTGATGCCAATTGCATGCACTTTGATCGTTTTAAGGTTTTGGCCGGAGAAGTAAAAACTAATATTCGAGCCTTTCCGGCCAAATTCGAGATAAGTGGCTATGGGGATTGAGTAAAGGAGGAAGAGAGGATACTGGGGTGTTAATTTGGGTCCATTTGGCGTAGGTGGCGTCATGGCCGGAAAAATTTCAAACCTATATTCGAGGCTTTAGAGTAAGATTCGAGGGAAACCATTGATGGATTTGAGAAGAGGATGAGAAGGGGAACAAGGGGTGTAATTTTGGAGTCGATTGGAGCAGGTGATGTTCACCGCCGGCGGCGGCTCCGGCTCCGGCTCCGGCTCCGGCGGTGTCACAGGTTCAATACGAGGAAGATAATATTGGTTGTTTAAGGTTAATAGGATTTAGGACAATTTTATTTAAATGGGGGAAAGGATTGGAGCCGTTGGATCAAAGAAATTGGATGGCCAGGATTTGAAGACGCCAAACGACGTCGTTTGGTTCTAGGGGGCTGGACTGGGTTTAGACAAGATTTGGGCTTGGGTTTTGGGGTGATTTACTGATTGGGCCAGGCGGATTTGATTCAAAAATCGGCCCAAAATTGGTATTTTGCAAGACCAACTCTTTTAATTAAAAGCTTTTCTTTTTATTTCGTTTTATTTTCTTATTTTTGTTTTTTTTTCATTTTGTATTTTTTGTATTATTATTTTTTCTGATTTTATAAAGATGCAAAATTAACATAAAATCCTAAAATATTTCAAAGCAAAAACTAATTAACTTTTAAAATTGTTTAAAAACTATTCCATGACAAATTCTTAATTAAAACAATTAAATGCAAAAGTGAACTTTTTTTTTGTGATTTTTCATGTTTTGTTCTAAAACAACTTAACCCCTAATTAACTAAGATATGAAATTAAATCCTAAATGCAAATGCATATTTTTGTATTTTCATATGAATTATCATGCACAAATAAAATGCAACAATTAACACAAAATTCACAAAAAAAAGAATTGTAAAATAATAAAGAAATTATTTTATTTGAAATTTTGGGAATAATTTGCTTAGGGCAAAAATCACGTGCTCACACACGGCATCACCCTTCATGCTTTACACTCTTTTCTCACAATAAGCAAACAATGCATGGCATCACCCTTCGTTCTTTAACACTCTTCCTCACCCAAATAACAATCACAAACCAGGGGCAAGGGAACAAACAAAATAATAAAAAAATCCCAGCAAGGGAACACAGTTAAACAATTAAATCCCGACAAGGGTACAACATCAATAATCTCAGCATCCCGCTAAGGGAGATAATCCACAAGGCAACAATATCCCGGCAAGGGAATAATTCAATAACTCTTTCTCTTTCTTTCACTTTTATTTTATAACTCACTTTACCACTTGAGACAATGCTTCAAAGGGTTCAATCATCTCATATACTTTCACAATTGTAATATAATTTGAGCCAATGCTCCTCGATGTTTATAGTCACAATTTTCTTCCACAAGCTTTTCATAACAAATAGGAATCATCACCAAGGCATGAGAGATACAACGAAATCAAGATATTCACAATTTAAAGACTCATGGTCATGCTAGACACCAACGTATAGATACTCGTCACCATACCTATACGTCATACTCGACAATTACCACATAGCAAATAGGACTCAACTCCTAATCCATCAAGCTAAGGTTAGACCAAACACTTACCTCGAACTTCCACGGCCAACTCAATCCTCAAAAGCCACCTTTCCTTTCGAATTAGGCTCCAACACAATCATCTCTGCATAATCGATTTAATAACATCAATAAATGCTAAACAATCCAATTACAATGCTAATTTATAGATTTTTAATCATTCTTTCCAAAAATCCAAAAATTGACCCCGGGCCTGCTTGGTCAAAATACGAGGTTCGGACCAAAATCAAATCCCTCATTCACCCACGAGCCCAAATATATAATTATTTTCAAAATTCGACCCCAAAACGAGGTCTAAATCACCATTAATCTAGAAGCCCTATTTCTACCCAAATCCCTAACTTTCTACCCTTAATCACATATTTTAGGCCTAGAATTCTAGTGGGTGTTGATGAAAAATGAAGAAAACAAGTTAAATAATACTTACCCAGGAAGATTTGGTGAAGAAATGCTTCAAAAATCGCCTAGGAGCTTTGGAGAAGAAAGAGTTTGTGAAAATTTTATGAAATCCAGTAATGGGTTTTGTTTTTTGTCTTTTAAAATAACTGGCGAAATTACCCTTTGCGTTCGCGACAGACTCATCGTGTTCGTGATGACTCAGGCCTGAAGACCTTCACATTCGCGACATTGGGCTCGCGTTCGCGGAGAGTAAACTCCTCGAGCCCTCGCGTTTGCGTCCAAAGGGTCGCGTTCGGTAGAACAAATGCCCCGCCCCTGCCCAGGCTCATTTGGCCTTCGCGTTCGCGTGGCCAGGACCGCGTTCGTGAAGGGTTAACCCCCCAAAGCCTCGCGTTCGTGACCTGTGCTATGCGTTCGCGTAGAAGGAATTTCCTTCATCAAAGTTTAATGCATCGCGTTCGCGAGGGTCCTTTCGCGAATGCGAAGAAGGAAACATCAGAAACCCAACAGCTGAAAACCTGCAATTTTTCTTAAACTCAAAACTTCTCGAAACACACCCGAGCCCTCGGGGCTCCTAACCAAACTCACGTACTAACTCAACAACATCATACGACCGTGCGATCAAATCGCCAAAAATAACATCATTATCAACAAATTAAACCTCAAAATCAAAGAATTTTTCTCAAACTTCTTAAAACATCAACTTTAGCAATTCAAGTTCGAATCACGTCAAACGACGATCGTTTTTTTTACTAAATTTTACAGAAATATCTTAAATCATATATAAGGCCTGTACCAGGTGCCGAAACCAAAATACGGGCCCGATGCCAACACGTTCTAATCAAATTTCATTTCAAATTTCCTTAACAATTTTAGAAAAATAATTTCCTTTAAAAATTTATTTTTCGGTCTCGGGACCTTGAAATTCGATTCCGGGCATATGTCCAAGTCCCACATTTTCCTACAGACCCTCCGAGACCGTCAAATCACGAGTCCAGGTCCGTTTATCCAAAATGTTGAACAAAATCTAATTTATTCATTTTAACATCAAAACTTAGCATTTTTTACAAAATTTCATATTTAAGCTTTTCGTCTACGCGCCAGAACTGTGCACGTAAATTGAGGAGATTCTAAATGAGATTTTCAAGGCCTCGGAGACACAGAATTCAATTAAAAATAGGTGATGACCCTTTGGGTTGTCACATTCTCCACCTCTAAAAAAACCGTTCGTCCTCGAATGGACAGAAGAAGAAATTACCTGAGTCGAGAAAAAGATGAGGATAACGACTCCGTATATCGGACTCGGACTCCCAGTTCGATGCCTCAGGAGGCTGACCTCTCCACTGAACACGAATAGAAGGGAAACTCTTTGACCTCAACTAACGAACCTGCCGGCCTAGAATAGCCACCGACTCCTCCTCATACGACTTGAAATCTAACACGAGGGCTGGGTCGCCGTGATAACTCCGAAGCATGGACACATGAAACACTAGATGCACAGCTGATAAGCTCGGTGGCAATACAAGTCTATAAGCCACCCCTCTCACTCTATCAAGAATCTCGAATAGACCAATGAATCTAGGGCTAAGCTTGCCTTTCTTCCGAAATCTCATAACGCCCTTCATAGGCGACACTCGAAGCAATACCCTCTCATCGACCATGAAAGCCACTTCTCGAACCTTGCGGTCTGCGTAACTCTTTGCCCTAGACTGAGCTAAACGAAGCCTATCCTGGATGATCCTGACCTTGTCCAAGGCCTTCTAAACCAGATCCGTACCCAACAACCGAGCCTCTCCCAGCTTAAACCATCCAACTGGAGACCGACACCACCTACCATATAAAGCCTCATAAGGATCCATCTGGATGCTCTACTGATAGCTGTTGTGATAGGAAAACTCTGCTAAAGGAAAAAATTGATCCCACGAGCCTCCGAAGTCAATAACACAAGCTCGGAGCATATCCTCCAAAATCGAAATAGTCCGCTCGGACTGTCCTTCCGTCTGGGGATAAAATGATGTGCTCAACTTAACCCGTGTGACCAACTCTCACTGAACTGCTCTCCAGAAGCGCGAGGTAAACTACGTACCATGGTCCGAAATGATAGACACGGGCACACCATGAAGGCAAACAATCTCCCAAATGTAGATCTCAGCTAACCTCTCAGAGGAATAGGAGACTGCCACAGGAATGAAATGTGCTGACTTCCTACTCCAAGCATCGGCCACCACATTGGCCTTTCCTGAATGATATAAAATGGTGACATCAAAATCTGTCAACAACTCCAACCACCTCATCTGCCTCAAATTTAACTCCTTTTTCTTGAACAAATACTGAAGACTCTTGTGGTCCGCGAACACCTTACATGCCACGCCATACCAATAGTGCCTCCAAATCCTCAATGCGTGAAATATGGCGGCCAACTTCAAATCATGAATTGGATAGTTCTTCTCGTGAATCTTCAACTACCGCGAAGCATAGGCAATGACCTTGCCATCCTGCATCAATACTGCACCAAGCCCAATACGGGAAGCATCACAATAAACTGTATAGGGCCCTAAACATGTGGGCAAAACCAACTCTAGTGCCGTAGTCAGAGCTGTCTTGAGCTTCTGAAAGCTCGCCTCACACTCATCCGACCATCTGAACTGGGCACCCTTCTGGGTCAACCTGATCCTCGGGGCTGCAATAGATGAAAACCCATCCATGAACCGACAATAGTAGCCTGCTAATCCCAAGAAACTTTGAATCTTTGTAGCTGATGCTGGTCTAGGCCAGTTCTTGACTGCCTCAATCTTCTTTGGATCAACCTGAATACCCTCTGCTAACACAACATGACCCAGAAATGCAACTGAACTCAACCAGAACTCATACTTTGAGAATTTTTCATATAACTGTCTATCCTTCAGAGTCTGAAGAACCACTCTAAGGTACTACTCGTGCTCCTCCTAGCTGCGAGAATATATCAATATATCATCAATGAAGACTATCACGGACAAATCCAAATAAGGCTTGAACACTCGGTTCATCAAGTTCATAAAAGCTGCTGAGGCATTTGTCAACCCGAATGACATAACCAAGAACTCATACTGCCCTTACCGAGTGCAGAAAGTTGTCTTAGGGACATCGGATGTCCTAATCCTCAACTGATGGTAGCCAGATCTCAAGTCAATCTTCGAAAATACCTTGACACCCTGAAGCTGATCAACAAATCATCAATCCTCGGTAATGGATACTTATTCTTGATTGAAACCTTGTTTAACTGCCGGTAATCAATATGTATTCTCATCGATCCGTCCTTCTTCTTGACAAACAACAATGGCGGCATCCCAAGGCGAAACACTGGGTCTAATGAAACCTTTCTCAAGCAAATCTTGCAACTGATTCTTTAACTTTTTCAACTCAGACGGCGCCATACGATATGGCGGGATAGAAATACGTTGAGTGCCCGGTACCAGATCAATGCAAAAGTCAATATCCCTTTCGGGTGGCATACCCGGCAGGTCTGAAGGGAAAAAATCAGGAAACTCTCAAACAACGGGCACATAGTCAATAGAAGAAACCTCAGCACTAGAGTCACGAACATATGCCAAATACCCTTTTTCGACCATACGTCGAGCCTTCACATAAGAGATAACATTACAGGTAAACTGACCTGGAGTCCCTCTCCACTCTAAACGAGGCAAATTCGGTAAAGCTAAGGTCATATTCTCGGCATGACAACCCAAGATAGCATGGTAAGGTGATAACCAGTCCATCCCAATATAACACTGAATTCGTCCATGTACAGAAGAAGCAAATCTACACATGTCTCAAAACCTCCAATCACCACTACACATGAACAATGGACATGATCCACCACAATAGAATCACTAGGCACGACCGGATACGGCGCAAAATAAAACTGAAGCTTCTCTACCACAATCCAGAACAATACCTGCACCTCCACCTCTAATACCTTTACCTCCACCTATAATACCTCTCTCTGTGTGATGTGGAGAAACTCCTCCAGGAATAGCTGTGTGAACTGCTCCCAAGTCAAAGTTGGCGATCCGGATGGTCTAGCCAAGCAAGTATCTCTCCACCAAGTCTTGGCAGATCCAAACAAGCGAAAAGTAGCAAAATCGACCCCATTGGTCTCAACTATCCCCGTGTTTCTAAGAACCTCATGACAGTTGTGTTGATAAATCCTGGGGATCCTCAATAGATGCACCGCTGAATGAAATAGTGAGGAGCTTGGGGAAACTTATCCAATCTCCACAAAGCCTTCGAAGACATGGCTGATCAGTCACCAGTATGTGCTGCTGCTCGGCTGAAGAAGCGATACATGACCTCGCCATTCGCGAAAGGACAAGAGTAGAGGTTTCAATTTAACACTGAGAGAACAAAATCGCACGACAGGAAGGAATAAAAGTGAATTTTTTTCCTAACTCTGTAGCCTCTGGGGATAAATACAAACGTCTCTGAACCGACCCCTCAGACTCTACTAAGCTTGTCTATGAACTGTGAGACCTATGTAACCTAGAGCTCTGATTCCACCTTCAGGAGTCGTGATGATGCCTACCAATGTGAGCTAGGCAAGCCAATTATATGAAGAACTTACCTTTTTAGCTATTTTATATTCATTAACAATTGCAAAATAATATCATTTAAACAACGAAATTTAACATAAGCAGAAGAAAAGCAATAAGCTAGTTGAACATAAATTCAATACCACTGCTTGAGTCTCAACTACCAGAACTGGTATCACAATTTCACAGAATGTCTAAGAATACTACAAATAAAGGTCTGAAGGAAATAAATACAACACTGTCTCTGGAAAGGCATGAAAGAAACAGGAATAGTAGATAGAAGAAGACGCCAAGTCCTGCGAACGCCTATAGGACTATCTCGGGTCGTTTGATGAGCTTGAATCAGCAATCCCACCTCGGTCCAAAATCTACAACACTGGGGTCTACACAAAAAAAAAAGTGTAGAGTATAGTATCAGCACAACCGATCCCATGTGCTGGTAAGTGCCTAGCCTAACCCCGGCGAAGTAGTGACGAGGCTAGGACCAGACTACCAAATAAACCTGTGTATTTGTATAATATACAACGAAAAATAAATTAGAAATAAACAAATAAAGATGGGAGGGGGAAACATGCTTCGGGAAATAACAGATAAAGCAGAATCTCAAGAGAATTATCAGGAAACCAAATTTCAACTTCTAACAAGGATAAGGAAAACAAAGGCATATTTCACTCTCGGTTCACAACTCGTTGCAGACGTGCAACCCGATCCCATTTCTCATATTTTGTGGTAGGCGTACCACTCGCTCCTATTTCATCAAATCTCGTGGTAGGCGTACCACCCACTTCCATTTTATTAATTCTCGTGGTAGGCGTACCACCCTCTCCCATTTCATTATATCAACAGTTCTTCCAAATGAAATTTACTCCAACAATGCAACAATTAATACAAATTCATAAGACAGCAAGTACACAAAAATTATGAATCACTGAGGAAAACAAATAATGACAAGTAGCAATTAAGAGCAATTAGGTAATTTTATATTTAGTATACTAAATGTCAAGTAGCAATTAAGTCACATGAACATGTAGCAATTATAGCACAAATTCAAGGCGTAAAGTTGCACAAGGATACCTTGATCCAATAATAACAAGTAACACAATAACGAAAATGTCAACATAAGAATCACAGTAATAGTGGAATAAGACAATTGATGCACTTGAACTGATAACAACAAGAAATCATAATAAACGGTAACAAGTGCACGACATCACCCTTCGTACTTTACACTCTCTCACCAAAATAATACACGGCATTACCCTTCGTGCTTTACACTCTTCCTCACCCAAGCAATAATTACAAAGAAATTAGGGCAAGGGAATCAATGACATCACAATGAAGTCAAGTAACAACAGGAAATCAGTAAAATAAACGTAAAGAACAATACAACTTAATTATCAGCAAGAATTAAGGAAATAAAGGACAAGTGCACGGCATTACCCTTCGTGCTTTTACTCTCGTCCTCACCATAAGAATCAATATAATAGGCACGAAATGGTACATCATGCGGCACAACATCACCCTTCGTGCTTTACACTCTTTCCTCATAATAAACAAACAATGCGGCATCACCTTTCGTGCTTTACACTCTTTCCTCACATTAAACAAACAATGAACAACATCACCTTTCGTACTTTAACACTCGTCCTCATCCAAACAACAATCACAAACCAGGGGCAAGGGAATAAACAAAATAATAAAAGAAATCCCGCCAAGGAAACACAGTTAAACAATTAAATCCCGGTAAGGGTACAACATCAATAATCTCCACATTCCGGCAAGGGAGATAATCCACAAGGCAACAATATCCCGGCAAGGGAACAATTCAATAATTCTTTCTCTTTCTTTTAGTTTTATTTCATAACTCACTTTACCACTTGATCCAATGCTCAAAATGGTTCAATCATCTCATATACTTTCACAATTGTAATATAACTTGAGCCAATGCTCTTCGATGTTTATAGGTCATAATTTCCTTCAACAAGCTTTTCACAACAAATAGGAATCATCACCAAGGTATGAGAGATATAACGAAATCAAGATATTCACAATTTAAAGACACACGGTCATGCTAGACACCAACGTATAAATACTCGTTATCATGCCTATACATCGTACTCAACAATTACCACATAGCAAATAGGACTCAACTCCTAATCCATCAAGCTAAGGTTAGACCAAACACTTACCTCGAACTTCCACGGCCAACTCAATCCTCAAAAGCCGCCTTTTCTTTCGAATTAGGCTCCAACACAATCGTATCTATGCATAATCGATTTAATAACATAAAAAAATGCTAAGCAATCTAATTCCAATGCTAAGTTATAGCTTTTTAATCATTCTTTCCAAAAATCGACCCAAGGCCTGCTTGGTCAAAATACGAGGTTCGGACCAAAATCAAATTCTCCATTCACCCACGAGCCCAAATATATAATTATTTTCAAAATTCGATCCCAAAACGAGGTCTAAATCATCATTAATCAAAAAGCCCTATTTATACCCAAATCCCTAACTTTCTACCCTTAATTACGTGTTTTAGGTCTAGAATTATAGTGAGTGTTGATGGAAAATGAAGAAAACAAGTTAAATAATACTTACCCAAGAAGCTTTGGTGAAGAAATGCTTCAAAAATCGCCAAGGAGCTTTGTAGAAGAAAGGGTTTGTGAAATTTTTTATGAAATCCCGTAATGGGTTTTGTTTTTGGTCTTTTAAAATAATTGGGCAAAATTACCCTTCGCGTTCGCGATGAGTCAGGCCTGAAGACCTTCGCGTTCGTGATATTGGGCTCGCGTTCATGGAGAGTAAACTCCTCGAGTCCTCGCGTTCGCATCCAAAGGTTCGCGTTCGCGTAGAAGAAATGCCCCACCCCTGCCCCAGGCTCATTTGACATTCGCGTTCGCGTGGTCATGACCGCGTTCGCGAGGGGTTAACCTCCCCAAAGCCTCGCGTTCGCGACCTGTGCTACCCATTCGCGTAGAAGGAATTTCCTTCATGCTCGCGAACACGAAGAAGGAAACATCAGAAACCCAACAGCTGAAAACCTCTAATTTTTCTTAAACTCAAAACTTTCCGAAACACATCCGAAATACAACCGAGCCCTCGGGGCTCCTAGCCAAACACACGTACTAACTCAACAACATCATACGAACTTATCCGTGTGATCAAATCGTCAAAATAACATTATTATCAATAAATTAAACCTCAAAATCAAAGCATTTTTCTCAAACTTCTTAAAACACCAACTTTAGCAATTCAAGTTCGAATCACGTCAAACGACGTCCGTTTCTTTCACAAAATTTTACAGAAACATCTTAAATCATATATAAGACCTGTACCGGGCGCCGAAACCAAAATACAGGCCCGATGCCAACACGTTCTAATCAAATTTCATTTCAAATTTCCTTAAAAATTTCCTTTAAAAATTCATTTCTCGGGCTCGGGACCTCGGAATTCGATTCCGGACATGTGCCCGAGTCCCATATTTTTTACGGACCCTCCGGCACCGTCAAATCATGGGTCCGGATCCGTTTACCTAAAATATTGACCAAAGTCAAATTTATTCATTTTAACATCAAAACTTAGCATTTTCACAGAATTTCATATTTAAGCTTTCCGGCTAGCGCCCGGACTGCGCATGCAAATCGAGGTGATTCTAAGCGAGGTTTTCAAGGCCTTTGAGACATAGAATTCAATTAAAAACAGGTGATGATCCTTTGGGTCGTCACGTCAATATTCAATCATCTTATCCTATTGGATCCTTCAAATTTTTACGTTGAACAATCCAGTTATGAATATTTATTAGTACTATATTGAACAAATACAATCTTATCTGATATGAAGAGAGAAAGCGATTTTGAAAACGAGCTCATCAATCATAATATATGTTTATCTTTTGAATAAAAAACTAGGTACTCTACATTATTAAAGAAACAATTATAACAAAATAATTGAAAATGATCCAAAGAAAGTTGGTCCACATGTCATTCATGATGTGTTTGGTATGACAGAAAATATTATTTTGGTTTTCATTGTTTAGTTGAATATAATAGTTTGAATTTTTTTCCTAGATATCATATTTTTCTGAAATTGAAGGAAAATGATTTTCCTAGATAAAGTTAGGCAAATATTTTTCAAAAACTTCACTTATCCTCACATCTAACCCCAACCCTCTCCGCCTTCTCTCCCCTACCCACCTATCCCACCTCCTCCTTCAAAAAGGCCTTTTTTTTTTTTTGCATATTTTAATTTTTTTTTTTCCGTCACCATCC
>MU771996.1:7378-37231 GCA_026770625.1 Nicotiana glauca
AAACTATTTTTTGAAAACCAAATCACATTTTTTTCTTTATTGGCAAATAAAGCAAACCATTTCTGAAAATATATTTTTTCCAGTGGAAAATAAAGCAAACTATTTTGAAAATAACAACTTTTTTTTTTATTGACAAATAACAAACTATTTTGAAAATAAAACTCTTTTTTTTTCATTTTTCTCCAAAATCCGGCAGAATTTCGGCATTATTTGGACATTGGTTTGTTTTTCTAAAAATAAGTAGTTATCTCTCTACACTACTATTTTTCTCTTTTATCTTTTCCAATATATCCGATTTTCAAATATCGGTCAGCATGCAAGTTTGAAGCAAATAAATGTGTAAAACAAACAGGATGCAGCAGGATGGTCTTTTTCATTTCAGGTTACCTGTCCTAGACGGACCCAACCCCTGTGTTGAGTCCCCTAAGTCAAATGCAACATGATGCAAATAAGCGTTCCTACTAGGGATCCGGCATGAAGTCAAGTTATTCTAAGTTTTAACCTGGGTTTATTGTTCTAGACTTGGCTTACCCGAGCGGACAACTCGAGCCGAGGATGGGAGCTTTGTATCGGTAACCAAAAGGCCATCCGATTTTGCAATTTCTCCGAATCCTCGTTCTATTTTGGGATATGACACTAACAGAAAGAAGTCACGACCAGCGTGCACTCCTCAGAGGTGAGAAGAGAAGGGTTTCAGCACAGTTTTATATGTACAGTTCAAATAATATCAAAGCAGTAAAAGCATCATTTAGCACATTAGGCCAAACATGTAACAAAATTGGAATATATACAAGCCAAATACAACAAATATACCAATCTCGAATTTCTAACCCTGAACCAGTGGTTCTGGGTCACCAGAAAGAGTCCCCAGCAGAGTCGCCAGAGCTGTCGCAACTCCTTTTTGCGCTACCACACCCCGGAAGAAGGATGTGGTAAAGGGAGTTTTTTCAGTAAAAGGACAATCGAAACGGGATTCGTTTATGAAGAGATTCAGAGTCGCCACTTGAGAGATTTATGGTGTCCCAAGTCACCGGTTTGAATCCCGAATCGAGGAAAAAGTTGACTCTATATTACAGTCTACGAACCAGAAATTCGGATAAGGAATTCTGTTAACCAGGGAGAAGGTGTTAGGCATTCCCGAGTTCTGTGGTTCTAGCACTGTCGCTCAACTATCATATTTGGCTTATTTATCTGATTTTAAAACATGTTCTAACTTATTCTTTTTATTAGTAATCCGCTTTTATTATTTTTTATTTTAAGAAGAATTGCAACGTCGTGAAAATATGTCTCGAACCATGCCGCACCAGTGCCCCCGTAATTGTCAACACATTTTGACTTCGTTGAGATTTGAATTTGGGTCACATAAATGTACACGTGAGTTTAGGAAGGTAGTTTTATTAAAATCGCACCTAAAACGACTAACACGTTATTATTTGGGGAAGACCGTGAAATTTGCTAAACGGCCCATCCTGAAGTCTAAAAATTAATATAATATTTATTGAGGGCCCCGCAATTCGCATTTTTATTTGGCGAGGCTCATCTCCTCATTTTATTTAGAGGCCAATCCTAAAGTGACTATGATTTTTCTATTTATTTTTGTCCCTAAAATAAAGAAATAGCCCTAGTCAATCAATATGTGAAAGGTCCAAAACAATCAGGCCCAAGAGCTTAACGAGTGTAACAAATCATTTCTAACAAACGACCTAAGCTTCATTATTCAGAAGTTTTGGACCCGTAACAGTTCCTCCCAATATCAAATTATCATTTCTCCTTCTGTTTTTTGCTCCATATCCAAGCAAACATCACATCTCTCTTTCTTTATTACAGGCTCTTTTCTATTATTGACAAAACAATCAAGCTTGAAACTACAACAAAACAAATGGCTATAGCTATTTAATTGCTAATAATAGTAGTAATTGGTAATGTTCGTAGCCTTAAATCCAAATTTATTTCAGTTAAGAATCAGAATGGGAAAGTTAAAACTGTGCCTTCTTCTAATAAAATGAAACACACGATTCTGCTGATGCTAACATGAACAAATTATTTGCCTAGATCCAAACCTATCCGTTTTTATTATCAAAACCATTAATCAACTCAAATCAGTCAAAAATTGATATTCAATGCTTAATTCCAATGATCTATCATCATTAACTAACTGCCTGGAACTGTCAACATTTACATTCAAACATTTGTTTGGAATTGAACTCAACGTGACCAGCACATAGACTACTTCTGATTCTTAAGTTTTAAACAGCAAAATGCTAAACTAACACAAGTACTACTATACTAAATCTGAAGCTAGAATAACCACAAATTAACAGTCTACCAGTTTGCATAATTCAACTCAGTCAGTCCAATTATACATCCAAACAGTTCAAATCAGCAGGAATAAATCTAATTAAACAGTTCCCAATCTAATACATTTCAAACAAACTAAAATGAAACTGTCTCGACAACTGAGGCTCCCAACGAATTTGTGCTTCTTTTTTATTTTATTTCCACTGGAATTCAACATGAAGTTGAGATCTAGAACATGTCCCTGGATTTGAAATTAAGAAGGAGTAGAAAAGGTCAGCAGTATCACAACCAGAAATGATTGGAGTTCAAACAACACAAAATCACACCAGTTTTCAGTTCAGCAACATGTATTTGATAGTAAACCACTTGAACACAGCCAAATGAACTCAAAATTGACACCAGATGATCCAGAAATGTTTAGAATCAAACAGATCTACTCAAAACCAACTCAAATGAGCCCAAACCCACTCGAAAACCATCAAAAAACCCCAGATACTTCAGAAATCAGAAATTGAACCTAGAAAAATACAAATCAGCAACTGAAAAGCTGAAATTCACCTAAAAGTTTAATGGAACGGTAAATGTTTTTGGATTTTTGGAAGTTATATTGTTTTTTTTGGTTGTCTATCTGAAGAAAAGCTAAGATCTAAGAGAATTTTGAAATCTGAATTTGAATTTCAGATCTCTAGAGCTTAAAGAGATTTTGGGGGGCGGGGGAATATTGGAGTTCAAAACTTCTGATTTTCCCAAGGGTCTCCAAACTTTGTGTGTTCTCCTTTCTCTACCGATTTCCATCCCTTAAATGGGCATCCAGTTAGTGCACAAATCATTGCAAATCCACCATCAGATTATCTCTTTATTTCTTTAATCACCCCATTACCCTAACGCCTTTTTATTTAATCAATAGTGCTCATTTTAGCCCTTAAAATCAGTATTTAGTGCAATTTCCACTAAGAATGGTCTCCATTAATTCCATTAGTGCCCTGCCCATTAATTAACCGCCTCTACTCTACCCCTAATATCAATAATTCCCCAAACTAACTCCTTATATCCTGAAAATTACTACCCTATCCTTAAGCTATTAATCAGTATTAATCCATTACTTCTAAAATCTGTTCAAAACTAACAATTATCTAAATCTAAATTCTGATTACTTACTAAATTACTACAGCTATAACCAATCCAAATCATCAAAAATAAATCAATAATACAAGCTAGAAACCCAGGTCAGGTCAAATACCATCAAAAATAGATACCAACGAATCAGAATTCAATCATATTGAACTACTAAGAACAAATTCTGGCTGACAAGATACATGGGAATAGACTAACACAAAGACATTAGAAACAAAACAGATGAACACTACAACTATACTAAATTCATATGCAAAAACATGGTAAATAACAATGAGAAAGGGAAATTGAAACAATTTGAAACGAATGATACCAACATGTTTATTTCAACACAGAATAAGAAATAAAAGAAACAAATTTGACCAAATAAAAGGTCTGATTGAAGATGGACAGAATAATCGAAAAAATTGAAAAATCAATAAAATTAAACTAAACAAATAAACAAATACAAACAAACACAAAAATGGAACAAACAGGAAAGGAAAAATACCTCAGAAAATCGGAAACCAGACAAACTCAGGCTCGAACTTTTTGGGGCCAAAATGGACCTTAGTCGAGTGTTCTTGAATAAGAACACTTGACTAAGGTCAGTTGTGACCTCAAATTACTTTGTTTCTTCTAGGATCGTTCAATCAGTCGAATTAAAATTCGACCAATTATGGCTTGATTCGAAGGAAACTAGGGGTGATTTGGGGACGAGGGAAGTCAAATGGTCACAGGGTGTGACTTGGGGAAGATTTAGGGTTGGCACCGCCACCAAGGGATCTTGTGGCGGCTCTAGGGTTCTTGGACTTAAATTGAGATTCGACGAGTTCCAGTAAAATTCGAGGGAAAGGGAGTTTGGATTTGGGATTAGGAAGGTGAGGGGAACCTAGGGTGTAAATTTGGTAGCGATCAGAGGTGATGCCACCGGACACGGCGGAGGGACTGATGGTTTTTTGGATATTCGAAAGGTTGGGCTAGGATTCGAAGGAAGGTGAAGGTGCCATGGAGATGGGGAGGTTGAGTTAAATGGACGGTGTAAATTTGGGAGGGGTTGGACCACCGGAACCGCCGTGAGGCAATTTTCGGTGGGCGGAATATGGTGGTTGGGGGCAGAGGAAGCTGGTCCCGTCTATGAACGTTAGAGACGGAGGGGGTTTTGCTTGGGGGCAGGGGTGTGTTTGGAAATATATACGAGATGGGGGCAATGAATCCAGGCCGTTAGATCAATTAAGATCAACAACCAGGATTATTTGACTTAACCAAACGGCGTCGTTTAGGAGATGATGGGGGCGGATGGGTTTGGGGAATGGGTCGGGTTGGTGAGACGGGTTGGGGAGATGGGATGAGGGTCGTTGGATTGATGTGGATTGAACGGCTAAGATTGGTTGACTTGAAATGGCGTCGTTTTAATGATGTTGGAGATAGACTGGACCGTTGATTGAATTGAGATCAACGGTCCAGGTTGGGCGTGACAAAAATGATGTCGTTTGGACGTCTATGCAGCCTGATCATTTGGACCGGGTAAGGGGTGTTTGGACTGGTCTAATTTGGTTCTATTGGGCCTGATTTCCCTTTTAATTTAAGTGGCCCAATCCAATTTTCTTCTCCATTTTTCATTTCCTTAATTTCTAATTAACAAAAACCAAAATTCTAACTTAAATGATAAAATAAAAAATTAACTAAAATGCTAATTAACTCCTAATAATAATTATCACACAATTAAATACCAAGTAAAAAAAGAATCTCACAATTTGACATTAAATTCTAAAAATGCAAAGTACGTATTTTTTGTGATTTTTCCATTTTTGTAAAACAAACTTTAATTACTCCTAAATGTAGAATTAAATCCTTGCAAATGTAACATATTTTTGTATTTTTATTAATTTAAACAAATAAAATGCACGCATAAACACAAACAATTACTAAAAATATCACGAAAAATTCATGAAATGCATAGAATAAAACAGACAATTTTTTTTTATTTTGATTTTGTGGGAGTAATTCATGTGAGGCAAAAATGACGTGCTCACACTTACACCCCAAATACATTACCAGATTAAGACATAGTGCAGTATGGAAAAGTCAGCCCTCAAGTATCCATGTTCAGAGGGAACTCAAGGTTCCAAGGCAAGGCTCACAGGTGGGGGGCAGAACTTAGTAACTAAGATAGAGTGTAAGTGCAAGATTCTGAAATGGGAAAGGGAAAGGGAAACAGTTCACATTAATACACACATAGGGACTGAGGGAATTTGCAAGAGCAAAAGAAAAGCAGGCTGATGGGCACTCCCAGCAATGGAGTATGCTGGCACACCCTCCAGCCCGTTCATATAGAGGTTAAGACCCCTATTAGTTGAAACTTAATTCATGGGCAACAACTCTCATTTCCATGCCTTAAGCCACAACTCACAAACACATAAGGGTAATTGTCACGACCCAAAACCCCCACTGGTCGTGATGGTGCCTCTCGTGAAGACAAGGTCATCCAACTAACCCAATTAGTCTCTTTCAAAGTAATTAAACATAAATGAATAGAAAAAAATGCATCTTAATGACATTATTCAGCAATATCTACAACCCAACACAGCCCAACCGGGGTGTCACAAGTCACGAGCATCTATAAGAATGAAGCTTCCACTATATAGTCTAGAAATACACTAAACAAGATGTATGAATAACATGAAAGGACAAGGGTGCTGCGAACGCTGGCAGTCACCTTACTAGAACCTCTACAACTCCGCCGTCATACTGCCAATACCCGCTATCGAGGTGCATAAATACCTGCAACTGCACGCGAGGTGCAGGGAGTTAAGTGAGTACTCCAACTCAGTGAGTAATAAAAGTAACTAATAACTGAGAAGCAATAAATCACGTAAAGCAACCAACATGCTATACAGAAATCGGGTACAATTTATGAGAAAAATCGTGAAATCGGTGAAATCTTTAGAAATGCTTTGGCTCAGTTCAAATCTCTTGTAAAGATGGTCTTTTCAATGATTACGAAAACAGTTTCAAAATAGTTAGTGCTGACTAGCACAGAAAAATCCGCCCATCGGGTACAAATACCACAGTATAACAGGTAAAAGACAAGAAGTATGCAAAATGAGCACATAAAATCTCGCCCCTCGGGCAATATCTCAAACTGAACTAGCCCCTCAGGCTTACTCTCAACAACACTCTCGGCCCCTCGGGCTCCCTCACTCAGGTCACTCTCAGAAACAGTATCATATAATAACCACTGCGGCGTGCAACGTGATCCATATATTGTTGCGGCGTGCGGCCCGATCCATAGCTCGCTGCGGCGTGCAGCCCGATCTATATGGGTACCCATGCTCACTGTGGGGGTGCAGACTCCAGAGGGGCTCCTACAACTCAAGCTCTATATCACTGCGGCGTGATGTCCGATCCAATATATACGTACTGCGGCATGCAGTCCGATCCATATAATATACTACTGCGGCGTGAAGTCCGATCCATATAATATACTACTGCGGCGTGCAGTCCGATCCACATATAATCCTCACATCCAGGACCTCGGCCTCATATCCCTCAGCATATCCTCACATCTGGCCCTCGACCACACTTAGTCAGAATGTCATCACAAGCCCCCCGGGCATTAGTAAAACGGTAGTCCTCAGCCCAAATTATCATTTAAGACTCAATTTGAGTAAATGTGGCTGAGTTGTAAAGTAGTGGAGAAACAGTATGACTGAGTTCAAGTAATAAGTCAAAAAAGTGAAGAGAACAGTGAAAATAATCCCCGAAGGATTCAAATAGTTGGCACGAAGCCCAAATACGACAATTAGCCCAAACAACAGTGATAACAAATAAATTCTAGTCGAATACGTAGTAAATTAATCAATCGAGACATACCAAGTCACAATCCCCAGTGGTTCTCTACCCCACGCCCAATATCAAATGTGTAAGTCACCTCAATATAGCACTACGACGTGCAATCCGGGGTTTCAAACCCTCAGGATATCATTTACAATCATTACTCACCTCGAACCGGTGAAATATCTAGCTTGCAACGACTTTGCCCCTCAAATCGGCTTCCACGCGCGTCGAATCTAACCAAAATCAATTCTGATCGCACTCCTAAGTCACAAATCATCCCCCAAAGCTAACCGAATTACCGAAAATCACGTATGAGCCCTCTAACTCAATAGTCAACATCCGGTTGACTTTTCCAACTTAAGCCTTCTTAAACAAGATTAAGTGTCTCATTTTCTACCAGAACCAATCCAAATCAACTACAACGCACCAGCTACTGATAATGAAACATGAAGAAGCGTAAAATGGGGGAAACGGAGTGGTAACTCATAAGACGACGGGTCGGGTCGTCACATCCTCCCCAACTTAAACAAACGCTCGTCCGCGAGTGTACCCAGAGTTGTACTAGAAGCCAACCAATAGCTAAAATCTCACAATCTATCTAGACCATAAACCGTAGAACCACATTGCACTTTCTGAATTCATACACAAGATCAGAACCTCACCTCTATACTTAGAATAAGCCCGAACCAGCTAAAATAACACATACCTGTAACCTCAGGTGCAATCACACGATATACCATATAACCCAAATACTCGCAACGATAACTTCAATCCATAGCAGTTTCCCACAACACCCAAATACCGGTAGGAAACCTCTTATTAGCTAAAATCTTATTCCAACACTTTCATATACCGCCAACGATAAATGAACCATGTGATAAACCGTAACCATTTCTCAGATCAACCATTCATGAAGCGACTTCTCTTTGACTATTACCACAACAAATTTCTGGGTCGAGCCTCGATATTATCCTTCTAACAAGCCAAAATCAAATCTGTTCGTATTCATTAATGACTCCCACGATCACCTCGAATCCAACACACTACTCTGGTGATACGACACCTCAATACAGGCCTAAGCCACAACTTGCATCTGAATATACTCAAACCATGACAAATGACTCAAACGAAAGAGTTGGAACTCAAGTTCATCAGTACCATCACAACACAAGGCTGAGACCCCGTCTCACATCATAGAAATAGAATACCTGAATCTACCCCGAAGGGTCATACCCCCGCGTGGCCTCGCCACAACGCGAGATCCTATCCAAACACTGTTACACATGAAACACCTCAAGTCACTATGCTCAAAACCGATAGCCATACAAAATTTAATGCCTGAAATAAAAGCAATTCATTACACCCACGATGAAACAAATAACATACGACACGCAACCCGATAGGCGATAACCAATACTCCATTTACCGAGCAACATTCATTTACTCTTCCCGCTCGACTTTCTCTATGAATCCTCAATAGAACCGTACCACATGTGCCCATATCCAACAAATCATAACGCCTCACAGCACAGAAAAAGAAACTCATAGATTTCCCCAGATCACTAACAAGTTCAATAACGACCGAATCAACCTATCCCTCAACAATTCAACTTGGAACTAACCAAGCTAACTCAAGCCAAATACGTAGCCACATCGACCTGCCAACGAACTCAATACCAAAAAGCCTGAAGCTTCTCCTTCCACCACTATAACTCTTGTCGGAGCCGTATGATATGGTGCCCGGCACCAAATAAATACCTAAATCCACAATCTTGGCCGGTGACATGCCCGTCCACAAGAAACGCATCCGAAAAAGTCCCTTAATATCGGAACTGAATCAATGGTAGAAACCTCTGCACTGACATCTGCCACGAAGGCCCAATTAAGAAAAGCAATTCTTTCCAGCCGTCCGCTGGTCTTTGGAATACAAACCACTCTGCTAGAATATAATCCGATGCACTTTGCCACACAACCTGAAGCATTTTCTGACATAGCCCATAGCAAAACAAAGAGACAACCAGTCTACACCCCAATATCATATCCAGAATCTAATATACCAAGCAAAGAAATATCCACTCGTGCCTCAAAATCACAATAGCCGCTAACGGTACCAATACACACAATCCACAAGCACTACATAGCCTGAACATGAGAACTCCCAGTCTCCAACTCCATATAGCACATGAATCACTGTACCTGATCCTAAATTCCGCCGTATGAATACATATTACATCTCAAGTACCCAATCATTCCACGAAAGATATTCTTAAAATTCCCCTGTGCCATCAAACAAACTCGGATATCAGCAGTCGATCTGGCAAGAAAGTGTCGCAATACTGCCGAAGTATCACCAGTCCATTCACAATACCCTCCTTCCGCGACATATACTCCCGCCAAATCACTTCGAATTAGCAGTACCATTTCCTTGACTGCCTGAGACTACTCTTTACTTAAGAGTTTTATGTACTTCTTTTCAGAATTGAACTGTAACTCACCTAGCCAACAACTTCCACTGATCCCATTTGGAAGAAAATCGTTACGCATTTCATGCTTCGCATGCCCATAGAAGGTATATACATTTCCAAACCACGGTGAAACCTAACAAGAATTCTTCCCCAATTCTATTTGCACAAGCTAAACTGTCATGACTGAATCCTTCTAACTAGACTAGACTAGACAAATTGTCAGCACTCAAGAGCTTTGCTGCACAATATCTGTAAGGGCTCATTACCTCGCACACATACAAAGAAATTAATCATATCCTTACCATACCGATTTGGTCCACTATCAAACTATTCTATCTATCTAATTTCCTTTCTGATTCATCATCAACTTGATATTCCCTCCTGCTGTAGCACCACCGCTCCTCAACCCAGGATCACTACAAGAGACCCAAGCACAAGACCACACTGTCTAAGACCTATAAGCCACTGAATATTCCCTCAAATGTTCCCAAAAATACCATATTCCAGAATACTTTACTTGAAGAACTTCCCGCGAACCTGAATCTGTTACCTTTATTTTCCCGATACTGTTGCATAGAATCCCATAATTAACATAAAAATACCAAAAGTCTTGACATTTTCCAATGAAAACACAGTCTCTAACAACATACACAACCTTAAGACACCTGGTTGTCACATGTAGAATCTTGAACACATTAAAACCATTCTCGAGAGTCATTCACTCTTATTCAAACTGCAAATTACCTGACTTAACGAACAGAACCACTTGTGCCTTATTAGCTCTCTTGCACCGCAGAATATGATCTCATTCCAATACAAACAACCATTTTCCTTCTCTATATACCCAATTTCTGCAACCAGGGCTGATTCGCCAACATACCTCGAAATGGAACCAATATAGCACATAACCGTATAATCAGCTAACCAACAACAACCTCCCCAACTTGGCTCAAAGCCATATATCAGGACACACTCAATAACCCATAATACTTTTACTCTAATGATGTCAAAATATCATAGTGAGATTAAACACAAATCATCTACCAGTTTGTGAAAACACAAATCATCCAGTACTGTAATCCTCTACACTTCTCGCGTCCATCTCTACATCAGTTGAGTCCACTCTCTTAAGTGACCCAAATTTTCAAATTTCAATACGTACCCTTCAATTACACATGATATCTTCTAACATACACATAAGGATCATACCACTTAAGAACACTCCGCAGGAGATATCCCACATGTTTCGCCTCAATTTAGTATTTCAGCATGCCTTCCATCATCATATACGTTACACAATCATTTAGTCTTCCTGGGTCTGAACTCATTCCGCCATATGTAATGCACTTCACTCCCCAACTAGAAGACACAAAAATATTCTTCACGCGCCCATATTCGGGCTACACATCAAATCACAATAGGAATCGAATCACTTAACAGTTCATCTATTATCCAACAGACTTCTTCGTCACTAACAAGTCATATAGATACATCTCGCAGTACTAACATACTCATCACATGAATACCAAACCGCCATTCCGGCTAATAGGGACAATACCGAACATATAAGTTCAAAACACGTGCTCACACAATCAGCACCTCGGTGCTCAAGCCATAGGCAAAGATCCGGCCTCAATTCCTCAGACTGGCCCAATATTAACCTCACAAAGATCACATCTCGCCCCTAGATTGGGGAATCGCAAGCCATCGAGGCACATATAATACTGAGCGCTCACGTGCGCATACAGACATGTGGAAGGGATTTCAAGAGTTATATCACAAGCTGAATCAAGTACGCACGATAAGAATTCCAAGAATGTGAAGTTTTCCTAAAGGTTCTACAGCCTCTCAAGTATAAGTACAAACGTCTCCATACCGATACGCGAGACTCTACTAAACCTGCTCATGACTCGTGAGACCTAGTAACCTAGGCTCTGATACCAACTAGTCACGACCCAAAACCCACACTGGTTGTGATGGCACCTCTCATGAAGACAAGGCCAGCCAACTAACCCAATTCGTCTCTTTCAAAGTAATTAAACATAAATGAATAGAAAAAATTATGACTTAATGATATTATTCAGCAATATCTACAACCCAACACAACCCGACCGGGGTGTCAAAAGTCATGAGCATCTATAAGAATGAAGTTTCCACTATACAGTCTAGAATACACTGAACAAGATGTATGAATAACATGAAAGGACAGGGGTGCTGCGAATGCTGGCAGTCACCTTGCTAGAACCTCTACAACTCCGTCGTCATACTGCCAATACCCGCTATCGGGGTGCATAAATACCTGCAACTGCACGCGAGGTGCAGGGAGTAAAGTGAGTACTCCAACTCAGTGAGTAATAAAAGTAACTAATAACTGAGCAGCAAGATATCACGTAAAGCAACCAACATGCTATACAGAAACCGGATACAATTTCTGAGAAAAATCATGAAATCGGTGAAATCTTTAGAAATGCTATGGCTCAGTTCAAATCTCTTTTAAAGATGGTCTTTTCAATAATTATGAAAACAGTTTCAAAATAGTTAGTGTTGACTAGCATAGAAAAAATCCACCCCTCGGGAACAAATACCACAGTATAACAGCTAAAAGACAAAAAGTATGCAAAATGAGCACATAAAAGCTCGCCACTCGAGCAATATCTCAAACTTAACCAGCCCCTCCGGCTCACTCTCAACAACATTCTCTGCCCCTCGGGCTCCCTCTCTCAGGTCACTCTCAAAAACAGTATCACATAATAATCGTTGTGGCGTGCAGCCCGATCCACATATCGCTACGACGTGTAACCTGATCCATAGCTTGCTGCGGTGTGCAACCCGATCTATATGGGTACCCGCGCTCACTGCTGGGGTGCAGACTCCGGAAGGGCTCCTACAGCCCAAGTGCTATATCACTGCGGCGTGCAGTCCGATCCAATATATACATACTGCGGCGTGTAGTCCGATCCGTATAATATACAACTGCGGCATGCAGTCCGATCCATATAATATACTATTGCGGCGTGTAGTCCAATCCATATAATATATTACTACAACGTGCAGTCCGATCCACATATAATCCTTACATCCAGGCCCTCGGCCTCACATCCCTCAGTGTATCCTCACATCTGGCCCTCGGCCACACTCAGTCAGAATATCATCACAAGCTCCTTGGGCATTAGCAAAACAGTAGTCCTCATCCCAAATTATCATTTAAATTATCATTTAAGACTCAATCTGAGTAAAAGTGGTTGAGCTATAAACTAGTGGAGAAACAGTATGACTGAGTTCAAGTAATAAGTCAAAATAGTGAAAATAATCACCAAAGGGTTCAAATAGTTGGTACGAAGCCCAAATACGGCAATTAGCCCAAACAACAGTAATAACAAATAAATTCCAGTCGAATACGTGATACATTAATCAATCCGGACGGACCAAGTCACAATCCCCAGCGGTGCTCTACCCCACGCCCACTATCTGGCGTGTAAGTCACCTCAATGTAGCACTACGACGTGCAATCTAGGGTTTCAAACCCTCAGGATATCATTTGCTATCATTACTCACCTCAAACTAGTGAAATATCTAGCTTGTGATGCCTTTGCCCCTCAAATCGGCCTCCACGCGTGTCGAATCTAACCAAAATCAATTCCGATCGCACTCCTAAGTCACAAATCATCCCCCGAAGCTAATCGAATCACCAGAAATCACGTCCGAGCCCTCTAACTCAATAGTCAACATTCGGTTGACTTTTTCACTTAAGCCTTCTTAAAAGAGACTAAGTGTCTCATTTTCTACCAGAACCAATCCAAATCAACTACAACACACCAACTACTGATAATGAAACATGAAGAAGCGTAAAATGGCGGAAACGGAGTGGTAACTCATGAGACGATGGGTCGGGTCGTCACAGTAATAGGGTGGGAGAGCAAGGATTCACAATGAAACAGGCAGAAAGATATTAGCATATTTAATTTAAATGTTGAACTCTACAGAAATAGCACAGTGGACATGGATACGAAAGCTGTAAATAAACACATTGTGGTGATGCTGAAACTTAAATTAGGACATACTAGTTTCAAAGAAACAAATAGAGAAAGTGCAATAGTCTTGTAAAAGCCACAGAATAGACAAGAAGAGAGTGCTAGTAAGAGTTCAGAAGAGATTGTGAAGTAGTACTGAAGGATTGTTAATCGTGTGTGATGTGTGTTAAAAAGTCGTGTATTTATAGTGTGAAAGTCATGGGGATATAAGGTAGGAAAATAATTGAAGAAGTGCAATCAATTACACAAGACTCCCTTTAACTAAGGGATTCAGATTTAAACAGGTAAAACCAATTAAGGAAAGAAATTGAATAAACACTTTGTTCACAACATGCAGTTAAGGGCACATACATAAAAAGGTTATTTAAGGACAAGGTTTTTCAGTACACGGTTTGTGAAAATAAGGTAAGAAGATCAATTAACAACCAGTAAATCAAATGGTCTGAGATTTTGTATGAATGAACCAAGTCTAAAAAGATGAAAACGGGTTTTACTTAGGTTGATTCATAGAGAAAATCAGTAAACAATGGAAAGAAACCAATCATGCTATATTTAGAAGGAAGCTTGAACTAATTGCAAATTAGAAAACCATTTATAGGGAAATTATTCATATATAAAGAGCATGTGAGTATGTTAAGTATGAAAGAAGACTGTCATGTTACTGTAAAATCAATAGAGAAATCCAGTATAGAATAGTGTAGTAAAAAGGTTAGAATCACATGAAAACAAGGAAGCCCCAAACTCAACTCAGAGTCTTGAAGTTGTTCTGAAAGAGTTAGGGGTTTTAAAATAAAACCCTATTTCAATCAAATCCCACAATCAAACTTGGCGGAATCCCCAAATTTTAGGGTTTCCACCTTGAATCCAATATAGAGATGAGAAGGAAAGTAGTCGAAACAGGCTCAGAGGTTTCAGAACTGAAACATTTTGCATGTTCCTTTCAACAGCAGAAACTCATGAGAAAACGTGATGGCAAAGTAACATGCAAATACAGTAAGAGGATTCAAAGAACATAATGGAAAATACTGCTAGGAACAGTAGAAGAATCGTGCTTAAGAGGTTTTCTAAAAGAAACTTAAATAGGGCTCAATAGAAGAAAAATAGTAAAAACACTTAAGAACATAGTAGAAATACATAGTAGGCAAGACATAACAGAACATGTTAGAATAAAATACCATAACATAGTAGAAAAGAATATGAGAACATAGTATATAAAACACAGTAGAAGGACATACAAGAACGGGGTATAAAAAACAATGTAGAAGAGCATACAAGAACGGGATATAGAAAACAAAGTACAAGAGCATACGTGGTAGAAGAAAAACATAAGAACACAGTAGAGGCAAATACATACAAAAGAAAGTCAGAGAAACACTTAAGCATTTTCAAAAAAACCCTAGATTGGAAAAGAAAGGTTTTGAAAGAAAAGTTAGGGAAATCGTTTGAAAACTCAGGGAAAGCATAGATACACAACGGATCTAAAGAAATCACAAAGAACCTCGAAGGATTAGGTTTCAGAAGAACCCTAGAAATGAGAAAGGATTTGAAAGGTCACTGATCTTAGTCGGAGAGGTCAGAACTAGGCTCAAACAACCATGGTATGCCGGAGAAACGCCGGAGATGACCATAGAACCTTTAGTTGATGGTGGTCTGGGTATAGACCTTCAAGGTCAGACCTTGAATCTTCAGGTATCATTAACGTAGGAGCCATAGAAGGTGGGTATAGGGCTCTTACAGCCTTAGAAGCCATAGATTCCGGTGGATTTCAGGGCGGAGATGGTAATAGACGGCTAGGGTTTGAGAAAGTTCGAGAGAGTTTTAAGAGAGTAGAGGGTTTTAGAGATGGATGGTAGGTGAGGTGTCACGCCCCAACCTCGGAAGGCGCGACCGGCGCTCAACCGAGTAAACGCGACTGAGCAAGCCTGGCAGGTTTCATGCATTCTACCCAACGAACTCATAATTAAATAAGGGATAGACTCCATTAATCGAATTCTATCAACATATAATTAACGATTTCCATTTCAGTTTCATTAGCAACATCATTTCTCCACTTTAAGGGTATTACAAGTTGTATACATCATTGCCAAACATCAATATTTCTATTTTTAATTTTCAATATCCAACACTACCCACAACCTGTCTACAGAGCCTCTAAATATAACTGAAGAATAGTACAGATATACTGGCAACAAGGCTCCGGCTATACCTTACACAAATACAAAAATAAGACTCTGGGAAGAACAGCAGCGTAAGCCACGCAGGGCCCCGAGGGGAAAGGGGCTCACCCATACAGTTGACGGAAAGCAGAGGAGGTGCTACTGCCAGTGGAATGGAGTGTCTACTATAGATCCACATACAATCATAACATGAATGTAGCGCCCCCGGCAAAAGGGACGTCAGTACAGTTGAATTGTACTGGTATGTATAAGTAAACACCATTTTACTAGAAAGAACTATCAAACAAATACAGGAAAATAATATGGGCAAATCAAAGAAGCAATTCATATAATCCTTCATACAATTTTCCACGTCATAGATTAGGGCATTTCTGTCACATGTTCACCACTGTTCTCATTACCACCGCCATCTCGAGCAGAGTCCGATCACGACCCGACTGGCTAGGTCACCTCATTGGAGGCATTACTTTCAATCAATATTTCATTTCCCTTATCTGAAATTAAATATCAGCACATTACCACCATGTGTGCGGCATGGTGTCCGATCACGACCTGATCGGCTAGGTCACCTCATTGGAGGCATTACTCCATTCTCATTAGTCAACACCTTCAAATCTTTATTCCACACATATCATAACAATTCCTGGGCACTCATGGCCACCATCATCACATCTTTTTCCCTTTCCAATATTCGTTTTACAAGTTGTGATCATAGACACATATATCAAAGATAATTAAAGTTGCAATCACATGTAGTGAGCACATAGCTAGCATGAATAATTCTTTGTTTCAATGTTGGCTTATATCCCAAGTATGTCAACACATAACTGGTCTTTTCATCATTATCTAATTATCAAGATTGGTACATTATTCACATTGAGGCACATCCTTCACGAATATGTATAGATATATGCAAATCAATTAATGCATAGTAAAAATCAATACACTATCTAATTCAACTCTTACCATACTTTTGTAAATGACAACGGAGCTCAATTTTTAATAAAAAGGGGGTTTTAGCCATACATACCTCAATAAAGCTTTTCCTTACTCTTTTATAATTTTCGGAACTCTTAGCACTTCGATCTATTGAGTAAGAATTACAGATTAAATCGAGAATTAGAGATGAGATTGAGACTCTAGCTTGGTTCAAGCATATTGACAAACCCTAGAGGTGCAATTTATACCATTTTGCACCCCTCTTTAATTCACCATCTCCCACTACTCTAAGGTTTGATATGCATGCAAGGGATCCATTGTTATACCCATGAATAACCTCACTAGTGACCCCCTTATATCTGAGAATAAATCAAATAAGAGTTGGGGTGATGAAGTCTTACCTCTTGAGGTGATGGTCTGGGGGTTTTCACTTGATTTTCTTCAAGGATTTTGTCATGCCTTATGGAGTAATTTGATGGGGAGTCTTTCCCTCTCTAAAACCCCTCTCTCTCCCTCTAGAAAATGCTCAGAAGAATGCTTAAAATGAGCTATATCACCGGACATATCGATATGGAGGTCGGGTTAAAAATTAGAAAATTGGAGTCCCGAGTCAAATATGCGATCGCAAAGTAAACATGCGGTCCGCATAGTGGACCGCAAAATGCTCCCCAAAAACTAAACATTCTGACTCAGTCTACAGTAAGAATACGGTCTGCATTCATGTTCTATGGTCGCAAAGTGCATCGCAGAACTGACACTCACAAAATTTAAAAGAGAATATGCGACGACTATGCGGTTCGCATTTTGATTATGCGACTGCATTTTCGACCGCATAGCTGACTTCAATTTTAACCAACATTCTGCCTCACTCCGCGGCAGATATGCGGTCCGCATTTCGATTATGCGACCATATTCTGGATTGCATTTCTTGGTACCACGAAATCCGGGTTTTTGAGTAGGGATTTCACGGGGCCTTACATGAGGCATGAGGATATTAGGATGGTCGTTAGGGTTAAAAAGGGTAACGATGAATAGGGTCGTTGATCTCATAGATCAACGGCCAGGAAGAAAGGGGGTCGGGGTCGGGTAGGATTCAATTGGGTCAGGGGCAGGTAATTTTAGGATTTGGGCTGGGTAATGGGGGATTTAAATTGGGTTTAATCGTGGGGGAATTTGGGCTACAATTGAAATAAAATCTAGCTAGATTTTAAATAGCCATTTTCCCCATTTATTTTATAAAAATAGAAAAATCATTTCTGGAAACAAATTAAAGGTACTAAATTAATTAATAATATATAAATATTGAATTAAAAATGCTAGAATCAATTTTGTAATTATAATAATGTAGCCTTATGCAATGCAGGAATGCAGATAGAGATAGTACTTAGTCTTGGAAGGCAGAATGGTAGCCTTATGCAAGTGATGAAATGTGAATAGTAATAAAATTTCTTAGCTGATAGCCGATAGCTGATTGGGATATTTTGGCTATTGAGGATATTGTGTGTAGATAGAAACTATGAATAGGTGTGATGGTTCTGAGAGATGTATCCCTAAACAGTATGAGTGTATAATATATTCTATGATTCTGCGACTTGGATGCCTGCATCCAAAGAAAAATCCTAAGTTTTGTAAAGAGGAAAGGTTAGTTCGTGTCCCCGCTGACTTTGCTTGACCTGATTGGCTCTGTTTTGGTGATATTGTGCGTATCATTGGGGGTAGCGTTGCTAAATAGAGTAATCTTGGTAACAGACATGCATGATTTTGTAAAAAAATATGACATGAGGATATATTTAAGAAATAGTTTTTATATGAACTGACGACTATGACGTGGTTCAGGAAATTGCAACGTTTCTCGCTTCGGAATTTTGAGGGCCCTCCTTAAAATTCTACCCCAGTTTACTGGGCTGCTGCTTCTGACGGTTACTTGTGATGATCGGCTGAAATTGCTTCGAAATTTTGAGGGTCCTCCTCAAAATTCTGCCCTAGTTTCCAATTGCGAGGGGAAATGAAAATTTTATTGAATTGTGACCAAACCCATAAGGCTGCCTACGTATCCCCTCTTAAACGGGAATCAGGTCAGACGTAGTTCAAATTACATCATGTAGGAAAAGCATGAAAATTACACATAGTAACGCTTGACTGCATCTGAATTGATTGGTTTTTGCCAAACTTCTGCGTCCATTTCTGCAAGTATAAGGGCTCCTTCCGTCAGAACCCGATGAACCATGTATGAACCCTGCCAATTTGGAGAGAATTTCCCTTTGGCTTCATCTTGATGCGGAAAAATTTTCTTTAACACCAATTGCCCCGGTGTGAACCATCTTGGTTTGACTCTCTTGTTGAAGGCTCTGGACATTATGTTCTAATAAAGTTGACTGTTGCAAACTGCATTCATTCTTTTACCATCTATAAGAGCTAACTGCTCGTAGCGACTTTTCATTCATTCTGCGTTGTTGAGCGCAGCTTCTTGTATGATCCTTAAGGAAGGAATTTCTACTTCGGCGGGAATAACTGCCTCTGTACCATAAACCAAGATATAGGAAGTTTCCCCAGTTGATGTGCGGACTGTGGTGTGGTACCCCAGTAGGGCAAATGTTAGATTCTCGTTCCACTGCTTATGCTTCTCCATCATCTTCCTTAGTATCTTCTTGATGTTTTTGTTGGTGGCTTCTACAGCTCCATTCATCTGAGGCCTGTAGGCTGTAGAATTCTTGTGTTGGATTTTGAAGGTTTCACACATAGCTCTTATCAAGTCGTTGTTGAGGCTGAAGCCATTATCAGTAATAATTAATTCTGGAATCCCGAACCGATAGACAATACGGTTGCGGACAAAGTCTGTCATGACCTTCTTAGTCACTGCTTTGTAGGATGCTCCTTCGACCCATTTGGTAAAATAATCAATCGCCACTAGGATGATTCTATGCTCGTTGGAAGTGGCAGGTTCGATTGGTCCAATGATATCCATTCCCCAAGAGGCGAACGGTCATGGTGAGCTTGTTGCATTAAGCTCATTTGGAGGTACCTTTATCATGTCTGAATATGTCTGACAGCGATGGCACTTTCAGACATAATCCATGCAGTCTGTTTCCATGGTCATCCAAAAGTAACCAGCACGAAGGATCTTCTTTGCTAAGATAAAATCATTCATATGTGGACCACAGGTACCGACGTGAATTTCCTCTAGCAGTTTAGATGCTTCCTTTGCGTCGGCACACCTTAATAATCCCAAATCAGGAGTCCTCTTATATAGGATCCCTTCGTTGTGAAAGAAATTGTTGGACAATCTCCGAAGTGTGCGCTTCTGGGTAGTATTTACAAGCTCTGGGTATTTGCTGATTCATGTTTCTTTGATGTTTTCTACATCTCCCAGGTTAACAATCTCAGTCTCGTCTAGGTTGGACTTAGGTCTGTTCTCAAAATTCTCAACTTCTTTAATAATCTCCTCCAGTATATCATCATCCTCTGAATCTGTGTCTGTTTGTTGCGTTGTCTCATTGCATGTCACAGTCATTGGTTCATCAAGATAAGTAATGGTAATGCTGTATAAGTAAATTAATGAGGTAAAATAATAAGAGTAAGATTTATAAGAAAACCAAAATGCTTTGATAAATTCCATAACTGTTTTTGAATATTGGAGCTCTTTCTTGCAAAAACTAAAAATACAATAGGAAAGTAAACTAGTAAAATAAAATAGTGCATGATGCTTGTTTAGCCTTGCTACCCCGAGGCTCGCCGGGCTCTGGCAGTTCTGATAGTCAAGTTATTGAGGCATGCTCCTGTGCTCACGGCATGTATGGAAGGGCCTTCCTCCCCCTCCTCCTCGAAAATGACACAGCAATCCATATCATCGTCTTCCAAGAATAAATTCCTCACTGCTAGCAGTGTTTCCTCTTCTTATGACCCGTAGATAACCTCGGCCGATTGGAAAGTCTACTTCTGATGGGGTATTGCCTGCTCCAAAGGATAGTAAGGACTGCTCCATAGTGGCGAACAATGGTTGAATTCCTCCCAAGTATACTCATACCACAATTTGAAGGTGGTGCTATGTTTCCTGAGCTTGATGGGCTTAGCGATTCCTTGGAGGTTCTTGCCAAGTCCCTTGCCAAGTCCCTTGCCAAGTTCATACCCGCTCCAGTTCAATATGCTCTCAATTTTGTTATCCCACCATTTGTCCTTATCAACGGCGTTGACTCGCTCGATGTGGTGGTAAGTTTCCCAGCCTATCCTTCTTCTTCCTCCAATTGCTGGAATGGTCTGGAATGTATATAGGATTGCTACAATTGCCGTGAATGATCACCTCTTGGTGATTCCGCACAAACTTTACTACCTGATGTAGTGTTGACGCCACGGCCCCAGCGGCATGAATCCATGGTTGTTCCAACAACAGATTCTAAGATGCTGGCACGTTTATTACTTGAAACCAATATCAAACCAAGTAGGCCCCATTTGCAAACACAATCTAATTTCCCCAATAGTGGACCTTTGGGATCCGTCAAAAGCTTTAGCGTTGATGTCCCCATCCTTGATCTCATGCAACCTCTTTCCTAATGTCCTGAGTGTCACCAACGGGCAAATGTTGAGGCTGGATCCTCCGTCAATCAAGATTCTGGTGATAAAATAATCTTCGCACTGCACGGTGATGTGCAATTCCTTGTTGTAACTCAACCCCTCTGGCAACAACTCATTTTCGTGGAAAGTGATCTTGTGACTTTCCAATACCTGGCCCACTATATTCGCCATCTCTCCACTGGTGATGTTCCTTGGTACATATGCCTCACTCAGCACTCTTAACAAGGCATTCTTGTGCGCATCAGAGCTTTGTAGCAAAGAAATGATAGAAATCTGTGCCGGTGTTTTGTTCAGTTGATCAATTACTGAGTACTCTTTGGCTTGTATCTTTCTCCAAAGGTAGTCGGTCCCGGTTTCAGTGATGGTTGGCCAATTAGAGGCCTGCTCTAGGGTATAAACCCTGCTGGTTTTTATCATACCCTGTGACACAACGGCTTCCCCAAACTTGACCTTCCCCTTTCTTCTAGCCTCGACTATGTAGTCCCAAGGTATGGCCTTTGTGTGGAATAGTGTTACTACCGAAATTGCCACTGGAATTGGCACGGCTATCTCTACTCCGAACGGAGCAGGCCCCTTAGGCGGTAAGACTGCAACTTCAAAGGGTGTAGGTGTGTTTGCTGGTGACATAAGCTCAACCTCAATCGGTGTTGACGTCTTTGCAGAGGATGGTGCTTCAGACTCGAGTTGCATGGACATGTTTACCTCGACATCCTTAGAATGCTGAATCTGGACCACAATCGGATTAAGGGTGACTACTGGCTTCTTTGGATTGTCGCCTTTTGTGATTAAATCGATTGATCCCTTGGGGTCCCAGTCATCCTCTATCTCGATCATGTGAACACCTTTGCGTTTGTGGTATGGTAGATGGTTATTGTGGATATTCGAAGCAGGCTCTTTTGCTACAATGATCTTGTTATCAATCAAAGTTTGGATCTTATCCTTCAGAGAGCGGCATTCATCAATGGTATGTCCTTTCATGCCGGAATGGTATGCACAAAATTTATTTGGATTGACCCACTGAGAAGGGTTTTTGGGGGTTATGGAAGGGATAGGGGTGACATAACTAGCAACTTTGAGCCTTTCGTATAGCTGGTCAATTGATTCAGCAATGGCGGTATACTATTTGGGAGGTCTGCGGTCGAAATTTGGTCGAGGTCTAGGGAAGTTTTGATGTGGGGAAGGTGATTGATAGTGGGATGGTTGGGTGTTGTATGCTTGGTAAACATGTGCTAGTTGGGGGTATTTGGGTAAAGTATCCTGATATGCGGGAGGTGGAGATAACTGATAAGTGGTTGGCGGAGCATGGTAAGAGGGTGAGGGTGCTTGGTAATTTGGGGTAGGCTGATATGTGATTGGAGGTATTGGGTATGTTTGGTACTTGATAGGGAATTTGGTTCTCTGTGCAACCATTACAGCACCTACGTCCCTTTTTTTGGACATACCACCAGACTGTAAAGCCTTATTGGTAGCTTGCAAGGCTTCAAAGTTCGTAACCATACCACTCTTGATGCCTTCTTCGATCCTTTCTCCTAGTTTGATGATGTCAGAAAACTGGTGATTCTCAATTAGCATCAACCTCTCATAATACTGTGGGTCTTGGGCCCGAACGAAGAATTTATTCATTTGCTCTTCTTCCAAAGCAGGCCTAACCTTAGCAGCTTCTGACCTCCATCGAGTAGCATATTCACAGAAGGTTTCCATGGGTTTCCTTTTCAATTTTTGAATATAGAACACATCTGGTGCATTCTCCGTGTTGAACCTGAATCTGTTCATAAAATCAGATGACATACTTACCCAGCTTGACCACTTCTTCGGATACTAGCAAATGTACCAAGATAAGGTGTCTCCCTTTAAGCTCCTCATGAAAAGCTTCATGAGGATTTTCTCATCTCTTCACACTTCGACCAGCTTGTCACAGTATGTTCTCAAGTGGACCCTAGGATCCCCTGTACTATCAAATATTTCGAACTTGGGAGGTTTGTACCCCTCGGGCAGTTTGACATTGGGTTGTATGCACAGATCTTCATAGTTTAGCCCCTCAATTCCCTTACTACCTTCAACACCTTAAATTCTGCTAGTCAACATTTTAAGCTATTCGGCCAGATTTCTGATGAGCAAGTCCTTATCATTGTACTCGGGTGTACTTGAGACGGGCTGGGTGGAGTGTTGTACAGTCTCCGTGTAGATGGGGGTATTGTGTTGGGTGTGGTAGTGGTCATTTGTGGAGTTTTGGAGTTATGGGATGAGCAGTGGGGTGTTATTTGAGGTGTGGCAGGTATTGCAGTGGTGGTGAGGAGCGGGATGGTTTTGTTGCTTTGGGATGTTTTACGGAGGTACATGATTCTAAGTATTTGGGAAAGTAACCTATGGAGTGGTGAGGGAAAATGACAGACTTGCCAAATTCTGGACTTGATCAAGTTCTTTCTGAAACGTCAACAACTTTTGTTCTAACTAGGATGCACTTTCCTTGGGGACCAAAGTGCCATGAGTGACCTCTACCCATTCAGCTGAGTTGTTTGAATCTTCCATTTTTCCTTTGTTTTTGTGTCTGATATGACTGGGAGGAGGAGTAGGTGGACGGCCCCTGAATCTCGTAAACTATGCTGACGTTGCCAGAGCTCGCGAACTAACCTTTGGGAAGGGGAATAAACAAAACGTAAAAACAAAAGGTGACAAGTTAGTGATGTTGCAATACATAGAACACATAGTGTTGAAATATAAAGCGTGTCCTAATTTGGGGAACCTCTTTGTGCCCGAGGTAGGCCTAGCGACAAGTTGATTTGGAGAACTTAGAATGCTAAATGCCTCATTTTATTGATAAAAGGTAAATGAATCCTAAAACTGACACTTAAATAAACAGGAAATGAAAATTACTAATGGCTATTGGCCTTATTACATTCATAACACAAAAAAGTAAATTCCTATCTAGTTGGTCCTAGAAGGACCTTCCCCAGGTCGAATGCTCTCGTTGATCAAATCCTCCAACTCGCGTAGGTTCACCAGTAAAAATGCCTTTGCCAGGTGTTCTCCTTCATTTCCCTTAAAGTTCTGGCAGTCGATGACTCTCTTCCTCACTTTTCCTTCCAATTCCAGTAGACTGTATTCTAGATATTCCAACTTTTTGCTAGCTTTGGCGCCTCTCTCTTTCCACTCATTGATTTTGTCATTTGATGGAAGACTCCTCCGCCAGTCTAGCAAGAGTGGGGGTGTGCTAATCATACCGAAATTGGGGACCTCATGCCTGATTTTCTACAAAACAAAAGGGTTAGACCCTACCCCCACTAGACTCGACTATTTAACATCAACAATTGACATAAAAGCATTTAAGTTATCCAAATAAATGCACAGAACGTGATAATGTCCGTATGGGGTTTAGGGAAACCCAAAGGACTTTGGACTAGGCTATCTTAAAGAGTCATTATGCGGACAACATAACTGACTCGGCTAGGTTTGACCATGATGCATGCACAATTTAAATAGAAAGGGTTTCTATGGGGTTTTAGAATGGTACCCTTGAGCGGACAACTTAAGAGGGAAACACGCAGAATCGTCGACTACACCGTTGATCGACTGATTTTACCGCAAATATGCCTTTGCCTTATTTAGGGGTTGATAATATCAGAAGAGTGCAACCACTCATTATAAGCGTTGCAATGGTATTTTATTTGGCACGAGTGAAATATGATGTTGAAAACATGCTTATGCAATAATTAAAACAAGTTGTCATGTATTTGCACATTCATAGAAATAATAATTACAATTATTAAAAACGGGAATACTAGAATGCAGTAAAGAAAGCAGTAAAAGAAATAAAGAAAAGAAAAAAAAGACAAGTAAGTTTCGTAGTAGAAAAGGGAATTAAATGCTTAAAGATATTAAACAAGTAAAGGCATATAAGAAATGTAAAGTTATAGTAATAGCTTGAAATGATAAAAGCCTAAAAGAAATCCCCAACAGAGTCGCCATGCTGTCACGCCCCTTTTTTTCTTGCGAAATTAGATTTATGACATTTGGGAAGACAACTCATTCCCTTTTGGGAATTGGGTTTAATGGAATTGAAGAGTTTCCACCTAATGATTTAAGTGTATTAGGACACTTTAGAAGAGCTTGATTTTTGGATAGCCAGAGATAGGGTAAGGGCTTAAATTATTCCAAGGGGAAGGTGTTAGGCACCCCTCATAATCCACTAGTGTGGTTCCCGACCAAGCTATTATTGCGACTTAAGGTACAAATAACACATAGACAAGTAAGACTTCAAATAAGATGGGATTTTACACATAAAGGTTAGAAATAAACAAAGTCGGAAAGCATTAAAGAGAGTTGATTTAGAAGAAACATTTTAAAAGATTTAAAAGAAACAAAGAACAAAGGGAAGGGGGTCCTAGGTTAATTAATAATATGGATCACCCCACACAAACCCAGTAATCATTCTTATGCGTGGTGTTATCGCGTGGTCATCATATCTATATCTACCCTTTCCCACCCTTTTAAGGTACTAAAGTGCGGAATGGTCTCGTTCACTTATTGCATGTTATTACCCGCCCCAATCCTATCAATCCCGAAGGTACTTGGTTCTACTAATCATAAAGGGAAGAAATGTTGGGCTTATTTATAGTTTCAAAAGGTAAAAATACTAAGGCGACAAACAAAACACATATAAACAAATACAAAGGCTCAGACAGACCTCCTTTAAACCAAGAAAACATATAGTTTAACATGTCTTGCACGTACTGTTTAAGGTCTAATTAAAACTTAAAGGTTTAAGGAAGACTGATTTATTACATGTTTCAGATAAGAAGCCCGAATCAGGCTTGCCTGCTGGTTGTAACTAATAACACCTGATTCAGTTTATAAGTTTAACCTATGGATTGCCTAAGTTTTATACGAAAACGTATAGGCATGATATGTAATGATTTTGAAAACAAGAATATGAGTTGATTACATACTGATTTAAGAGAAGGTTGTCTGTTATTAAGGAAAGGCGAGTTTTACAAGAGTACAAGTTTTGCTGGTAATACATTATTACTGCAAGTTTTAGACTTATAAGCGAGTGAGGTGATTCAGATTTGATTAACTCATATAGGCATGCTTTCTATGCGTTTGTCGACTTTAGAACACATTTATAAATATAGTAAAATGCAGAGAACCCTATAGGCATGACATCTAAATGCTGGATTTTATATGAACATGCCATCTAATTGCATTTGGTTGTTATGACCTATAAACATGTTTGCCTAGTGAGAAGTGGATATGAGAGAATCAGAAAGGACCTATAGGCATATTTTCTACATGCATGTGTATCCTATAGACATGGTATCTATATGCAGAAATCAGAAATTCCTATAGATATGGTATCTATATGACTTTGCAGAAATTAGAAATCCTATAAACATTGTATCTATATGAAAATGTTGAAATTAGAAATCCTATAGAGATGTTATCTACATATGCAAATGCTGAAATTAGAAATCCTATAAACATGGTATCGATATGAGAATGCAGGATCTTATAGACATGGAAGCTATATGAGAGTATAGGAATTAGAACTTCCTATAGGCAAGTTATCTACCCATTTTGCATACATGGTTAACCCTCATTTTTCACTAGCCATCCCCATGAGTTTTATTACAATGTCATTACACCCCAGAAGAAAATAAATTGAAGAAAAGACACATCAGATTTTAAAAGTACAACCAATAAGAGCCTGGTTCAGACTTCCTGTTTGAAATATGAAGTAAACCAACTCCAAAGATCAGATTTCAAAGCCTTTATCCCATTTGGGGGTGTGTCAAAGTTCCCTAAGAGTCTCACATGAACTCCGGGAAGTGGTTACACCCCAAATACATTACCAGATTAAGACATAGTGCAGTGTGAAAAAGCCAACCCTCAAATGTCCAAGTTCAGAGGGAATTCAAGGTCCCAAGGCAAGGCGCACAGGAGGGGGCAGAACTTAGGATCTAAGAGAGAGTGTAAGTACAAGATTTTGAAAGGGGAAAGGGAAAGGGAAACAGTTCACATTAATACATACAGGGGTATAGGGAATGGGGGAATTTGCAAGAGCAAAAGAAAAGCAGGCTGATGGACACTCCCAGCAATGTGGTAGGCTAGCACACCCTCCAGCCTATTCATATAGAGGTTAAGACCCCCATTGGTTCAAACTTAACTCATGGGCAACGACTCTTATTGCCATGCCTTAAGCCACAACTCACAAACACATAAGGGCAATAAAGTAGGGAGCAAGGATTCACAACAGAAACAGGTAGAAAGATATGAGCATATTTAATTTACATGTTGAACTCTACAGAAACAGCACAGTGGACATGGATACGAAAGCTTTAAATAAACACATTATGGTGATGCTGAAACTTAAATTAGGACATACTAGCTCCAAAGAAACAAAATAGAGAAAGTGCAGTAGTCTTGTAAAAGACACAGAATAGACAAGAAAAGAGTGCTAGTAGGAGTTTATAAGAGATTGTGAAGTAGTAGTGAAGGATTGTTAATCGTGTGTGCTGTGTTAAAGAGTCATGCATTTATATTGTGAAAGTCATGAGGAAATAAGGTAGGAAAATAATTGAAGAACTAATTGTCAATCAAATACACAAGACTCCCTTTAATTCAGGGATTCAGATTCAAACGGGTAAAAACCAATTAACGAAAGAAATTGAATAAACATTTTGTACACAACATGCAATAAGGGCACATACATAAAAAGGTTATTTAAGGACAAGGTTTTGCAGTACATGGTTTGTACAAATAATGTAAGAAGATCAATTAACAACCAGTAAATCAAATGTTCTTAGATTTTGTATGAATGAACCAAGTCTAAAAAGATGAAAAGGGTTTTACTTATGTAGAGTCACAGTGAAAATCAGTAAACAATGGAAAGAAACCAATCAGACTATATTTAGAAGGAAGCTTGAACTAATTGCAAATTCGAAAACCATTTAGAGGGAAATTCATCATATATAAAGAGCATGTGATCATGTTAAGTATGAAAGAAGACTGTCATGTTACTGTAAAATCAATAAAGAAATCCAGTATAGAAGAGTTTAGTAAAAAGATTAGAATCACATTAAAACATGGAAGCCCTAAACTCAACTCAGAGTCTTGAAGTTGGTCTGAAAGAGTTGGGGGTTTTAAAATAAAACCTTATTTCAATCAAATCCCACAATCAAACTTGGCAGAATTCCCAAATTCTAGAGTTTCCACCTTGAATCCAATATAGAGATGAGAAGGCAAGTAGTCAAAACAGGCTTAGAGGTTTCAGAACTGAAACCTCTTGAATGTTCCTTTCAGCAGTAGAAACTCATGAGAAAACATGATAGCAAAGTAACATGCAAACACCGTAGGAGGATTCAAAGAACATAATGGAAAATACTGCTAGGAATAGTAGAAGAAGCGTGCTTAAGAGGTTTTCTAAAAGAAACTTAAACAACGCTCATTAGAAGAAAAATAGTAAAAACACTTAAGAACATAGTAGAAAAATATAGTAGGCGAGACATAACAGAACATGTTATAAGAAAATACCAGAACATAGAAGAAAAGCATATGAGAACATAGCATAGAAAACATAGTAGAAGAACATACAAGAACGGGGTATAGAAAATACAGTAGAAGGGTATACTTGGTAGAAGAAAAATATAAGAACACAGTAGAGGCAAATACACACAAAAGAAAGTCCGAGAAACACTTAAACATTTTAAGAAAACCCATGATCGGAAAAGAAAGGTTTTGAAAGAAAAGTTAGGGAAATCGTTTGAAAACTCAAGAAAGCAAAGATACACGACGGATCTAGATAAATAGGAGTGAACCTCGAAGGGTTAGGGTTTCAGAATAACCCTATAAATGAGAAAGGCTTTGAAAGTTTACCGATCTGAGTCGGAGAGGTGAGAACCAGGCTCAAACAACCATGGTACGCTGGAGTAACGCTGGAGATGACCATGGAACCTCGAATCGACGGTGGTCTGGGTACAGACCTTCAAGGTCAGGCCTTGAATCTTCATGTATCAGGCACGTAAGAGCCATATGAGGTGGGTATAGGGATCTTACAGCCTTAGAAGCCATAGATTCCGGTGGATTTCAAGGTGGAGATGGTAAGAGGCGGCTAGGGTTTGAGAATGTTCGAGAGAGTTTTGAGAGAGTAGAGGGTTTCAAAGGCGAATGGTAGGTAAGAAATGTGGAGATTATGGTGGTCGTTAGGGTTAAAAAATGTAAGGATGAATAGGGGTCGTTGATCTTATAGATCAACAACCAGGATGAAAAAGGGGTCTGGGACTCTGGGTCGAGTAGGATTTAATTGGGGGAGGGGCGAGTAATTTTAGGATTTGGGCTGGGTAATGGGTGATTGAAATTGGGTTTAATTGGGATGGGGGGGGGGATTTGGGCTACAATTGAAATAAAATCTTGCTATATTTTAAA
>MU771996.1:38583-50799 GCA_026770625.1 Nicotiana glauca
TTGGGCTACAATTGAAATGAAATCTTGCTATATTTTAAATAGCCATTTTTCCTATTTATTTTATAAAAAATAGCAAAATCATTTCTGGAAACAAATTAAAGGTAATTAATTAATAATGTATAAATATTGAATCAAAAATACTGAAATCAATTTTGTAATTATAAACACAATTAAATCTTAAAATAGGTTAGAAATGCAATTATGTGCAATTTAATTTTAAAATACTCAATAAATTTGTAAAAAAATATGCAAAAATTATCTTAGCTATATTTTGGTATAAATATGAGAATAAAATAAATTAATCACCAAAATTGATGATTTGAAGAATAATTATTGGTTTTTGTACTGCTAAAATAGGGCAATAAATTAATTTAGTTTTTTTTTTTAAATTAGGAAAAAAATACAAAACCTTCAAATAATGGTTATATATGCATACATATGCTATTTTAAAATTATTTTATATATAAAAATATGCATGAAAAAATTAGGTATCAACAGAAGGGAGGAGTTGTAATAAGAACAAACTCTTTCCAACCAATCAAATTGAAGTGTGACATGACCGTATTTGATTGGCTAGAACATGTCACTTGCACACGTGGCGCAATTTAATTGGTCATTCAGTATGACTGGGCATGTCTTGTCATTTTGACACGTTGCACGGTCCTATTGGCTCTTCCGCTTGACTTGGCATGCCACGTCATTTGACATATGGCACCAAATTGGGCCTCTAAGAAGATGGTATCTTGGGCTTAATGAAGTGGGCTCATCACTTTAGCCCAATTAAATGGGCTAGCTCAATAGAATAATGTTACGATCCATTTCCATAATATATCGTGATGGCACCCAACACCATTGTCAGGCAAGCCAACGTAGAAATATAATTAAGTTCTCATTTTATTTTCACCAAAATAAGAGCGGCAATTCCTCAAGTTAAAGTTAAAACCAGAAATGATCAGTAATATGCCAAAAATAATTATACAACTCCAAAATAATAGTCTACTAATGTGTGTGCCAAAACCTGGTGTCACAAGTAGGGAGAAACTAGTAGAATATACAAAAGAATAAAACTATCCTACTGTCTGAAGTAGAATGGTCGACAAAAGTAAAGAAAGAATCCATCCAGCTACTAAACGGCACAGAATGAAGCAGCTCACCATAGAAGTCTCGAACTAGGAATCAGGGGCGCGCACCAGACTGATAGCCAGATGTACCTGCCTCGGATGTTGTACAATTAAGTACAGACGTGTAGTATGAGTAAATAAACAATATGTACCCAGTAAGTATCTCATCTAATCTCAAAAAAGTAGAGAAGAGAGGTCGACTCGATACTTACTAGGGTCAAGTAATATAATAAAGTGTTATGCTAAGCATGGGAGTCACAAATAATCAACAGTTTGTAGCAAGAGGTGATAAGTCATGCTCTTATAAATTTTAGAATTAACCATTTACATTTCAAGTATTTAGCAGAACAAGTCATGGATAAGATTTCACATAGATATCATGCGCACATTATGCCGAAGTCGACGACCTGATCCAAGAAAAAATAAACTATGCACTGCCAGATGGTCGAATGGCCCGAACCATAGATGCATCTATTTCTACTGAGATGATCGGCCTGATCCACAAATATCAATCATCAACAACAAATACAAGAATGCGCATTTATATTCAAATCAATTCATACAAGTGCTTAACAATGCATATGTTCATTTATGTTCATTTCCAAATTCTCTAGCATATCCTAAATGATTACATTAGCAGGAAGGCATATAATATTTTGCAAATATAGCATGGTACGGGCCCTAAACTACCCTGACATTTAGCATGATAGTGCTACGCACAGACCCTCGTCACCTAGTGCGTACGTAGCCCCCGCATTTAGTGGCAAATTATACAATAATTACTCCTATGAGGATAATTCCCACTTACAAGATTAGAAAGGAGGTTCACTTCGCTCCAAAGTGCACTTCCAATGCCAAGAACGCGCCCAAACCCTCAATTCGGAGCCGAATGATCCAAAACTAGTTAAATCGTATAGGAACTAGTCAATATAAGCTCATAAGATTGTATTCTAGCTATTGAAGCAATTTCTCAACCTTTACCATAAGTTTCCTAAAATTCGCCCCCGGACCCACGTACCCGGATTACAAAATTTTTTGAAGGAAGTTGTTCTCTATAACCCAAGGATCAATATATATGATTTCTAATTTATTTCATAACAAATTTCGTGGTTAAATCTAATTTTGGTCAAAACCCTAGGTTTTGCTCTAACCTCATGATTTCACCTTAATCCTAGTGTTTAATCTACCTAAGACACAAGTATTAAACTAGGAATAGGTGGGATAAGCTTACCTCAAGATGCTAGGTAGAAGTCTTCTTTCAAAAGCTCCCAAAATCGCCAATGGAGGAGTGAAAAGTGGAAAAAAATGACTTAGAGCTCGTATTAAATGAAGCTCAATGCTTCAGCGATTTCCGCATCTGGGGTCAGGGGCCCGCATCTGCGGTCCCACTTTTACGAGAAATTAGGCGCATCTGCAGAACCGGCCAAGCGGGCTGCGTCCACTTCTGTGGTCTTGAAGCCGCTTCTGCGGCTTGGGAGCCGCTTCTGCTGTTTTGGGCCTGGCCTACCTTGGCCGCATCTACGATAGGCGGACCGCTCTTGCCGTCTTACACATGCAGTTGGACAACCGCAGCTGCGGTTATGACAGAAGCAGATGCTTCAGCACTTCTCAACATTTCCAACTTCACTCGATCCTCGTCCGTTTGACGCTCGAGGCTCTCGGGCCCTGCCCGACTATATCGACAAGTCTAAAATCATGAAATGGACCTACTCGAACCTTCAAAACACCCGAAACTACACTAAATGTAAGAATCACCCCTTAAAACCAATTGAATCAAACTTATGAATTTCAAGTTCTTAATTTTCCTCTAATGAGCCGAAAAGCACTTAAACTACTCTGATTGACACCAAATTTTGCGAGCAAGTCTTAAATGTTATATCGGACCTGTACCAGGCTCCGGAACAAATATACGAGCCCGATTCCCATGTGATCAATCATTAATTAGTTTCTTTAAATTCTTAAAATTTCAGTTTAACAATTTCTAATAAAAATTCATTACTCGAGTTAGAGACCTCAAAATTCGAGTCCGTGCATACACCCAGGTCCCATATTTTCCTACGGACCCTCCGGGAACGTCAAAACACAAATCTGGATCCGTTTGTTCATAATGTTGACCAAAGTCAAACTTAGTCTTTTAGAAAAACCCTAAGGAATCAAATGAGCATATTTCAACCCAAACTCTTCCAAATCCCGAACAAACCATCCCTGCATGTCGCAAATCAGATAAATCAAGTACGGGAAGTTTTATTTGGGAGGAAAAGGGTTCTAAAAGCAAAATGACTGGTCGGGTCGTTACAAAGAAGTCTTATTTATTTAAGGAATTTTTGCCTCTTATAGCAAAAGGTTAACACCTTATTTATTTTAAATAAATACCATTTAAAAAAAATTATATTTTATAGATACCTTTTAATATTTATAGCAAAATATCTAATTTTAGTTACCTCCTAACCTTAAGCCACTAAATACGCTATTCAGCTACAATATTTTCTTTCCCTCTCTACTTTGGTACATGAAAGTCTCTTCCCCCATTACCTGAAAACATGATGCTCAATCTCAAAATTTCTTTCACCCACATCACATGCGTTCTCTCCGATCCCAATTTATCCAATTCCATTGGAGCATGCATATATGTTACCACGTCAAATATGTTGACATATGGTTTTGATAATTTGGACAGATAGGTTAGGCAAACATCCAATCATCCCTTTCTCCTTAAGAAGCCTGACAACACTACCCATAGGCAATGAGAGGATATGAAAGACAAAATCAACGCAATCCTTTTCAGCCTCCACAGGTACAACTTTCTGAGCCATGGTGTCAATCAAAAGCTTCATGATCAATTTGGTTTCCTCAGAATTAGTCGTCATTTTAATTAACTGCTGCAAGTCTTAAATTAGTAAAGCTATAGGTATGTTAATATTAGAGAAAGAAGAGTCCTTATTCTGCCACCATTGCTCGACGGCGTCATCTTTTCGAGGTTCATCTTGTCTAGAAAGAAAAGTCCTAATATTGGATAAACTTGAGGTTCTCAACTTCTGTCATCTTCAATACAAGATTCAAGCTTTAATAGAGTCCTTATTCTGCCACCATTGCTCGACGGCAGATTCGCTGCAAATTAGGGTTTGTTCTTGAACAAAGACGAGGGAGTTTGGGGCTGAGTAACTTGAATTTTTTATTAATATATTTCAATGTATCTCGTTGTATTTTCATGTATTCATTGTCTTTTTTCATTGTATTTCAATGTATCTCGTTGTATTTCATTGTATTCGATGTCTCGTTGTATTCCATGAATGTATTCATATATTTTTTTGAATTAAATTAATTTATGATTTCAAATATATTAATTAATTTCTCTGAAGATTGCTATGTTTTTGGGGTATTTTTCGGTTGAGAATCTTTTTTATAACTTGAAATACAAAATTTATGTGTTATACTTGAGTTTGTTGAGTTATATTAGGATCTATTATGTTAATTGATTCACTTTCTATTTAAAAACAGTGTAATCCCCTATATCACGCCATGAATACAGTCAAATACAGTCGAATACAATAATATGTCCAGCTGGAATCTCATATTTCACGCCATAAATACAGTTGAATACACTCGAATACAACAACTGATTAGTAGGACTTCCCTGATTCACGCCTATTTTTGCTATTATATTCAATAATACAGTAGTTTAAATACATCTGATACATCTTTTAACAACATAAAGCCTATCTACAATCCGTAATATAGTAAATGGTATCTATAGATAGTTAATTACCACTAAAAGATAGTGCTTTATGAAAATTTCTCTTTATTTAATCCATATATGTTAGACTTATATAATTAATTCAATTATATTAGCCCATAATATTTATTTGGATCAATATATCTTGAATTTAAAATATAGTCCAAATTAATTTTATGAATATAAATCCAATAAATTTTGTATGCCTACAAATTTTTCCTACTTCAAGACTTGTCAAAATATCAAATTATTGACTTCTAAAAGATGAGGCTTGAAGTACCATGCTTAAATGATTTCCACGCTTTCCAACCTGAACTGTTTTATTCTTTTAATCTATAATCCATGCCAAGACTTTAATTTATAATGAACTAATTCATATGAGCAAATAGCAAAGAGAGATAAGTTCATGTTAGACAAATTGAGTCATGACAACTTTAAGTTAAGTCTGCCATGTAGTTAAGGTCAAGTGACCAAATGCCACAAATAATATTAATTTAATATTAAGCTTGGAAATGTGCAATTGACGCAAATCAACGTGAAAGAATTTGCAAGTGATTTCCGCATAAAGTTTAGACACCTACGACGGCGTTTTGTCCTCCAGCCCTTACGTGGCCTTAAACAATTAAACTAGGAAGCAATATGATCCTTTCTTGAAGTTTGCCTATCAGACCTTACTCATACAAATTGTAGATGTCGCCTTTCAACTATCCGAGTCCTTTTCAAAGACTAATTATCGCAGCGTCCCACATCGAAATCACTATTTGACATCGACCTTTGCTTTTACTATACATATGGCACAATGCTCTACGCTTGTCATCATCAATTTGCTGCCTTTGATGGCTGTTTTGAGTCCTCCATTGTTTTCCTCTAGTTGTTTTGTCTTCCTATGTTTTTCACTTTCTTGTCTCCTTTTATTTTGTAGTAGTAACTTCGTCAAACTACGAAATACTTTAAAAGTTCGAGATTTATGAGGAAGACTCGTAAAAGTTCGCGCGGAGATCTTCAAAAGCTTGTGGTTAAGACCTTTAAAAGTTGGCGGTGGAGACCTTTAAAAGTTCGTGGTGAAAACTTTAAAATTTATGGCGACGACGCGTGGGCGAGATCTCTAAAAGTTTCATAATGGAGACCTTTAAAAGCTCACGGTGAAGATCTTTAAAAGTTCACAATGAATACCTTTAAAATTTACGGAGAAGACCCATAAAAGTTCGCGTGTGAAGATCCTTAAAAGCTCGTGGTCAAGATCTTTAAAAGTTCACAGTGAAGACCTTTAAAATTTCACGCAATAATCCTTAAAAGCTCGTGGTCAAGACCTTTAAAAGTTTGCGCTGAAGACCTTTAAACATTTTGGTGACTCGTGATCGACATCTCTAAAAGTTCACAATGAATACCTTTAAAAGTTCGCGATGAAAACCTTTAAAATTTGCGGCAAAGTGTGAGATAATCGAGCTTGATAACATTCAAGACTCTGTAGAGCTTCCAACCTCTTCTCATCAAGAGCCTCTAACTCTGCTAATCGAAGTTGAGCATTTTCTTCATCAGTGATCCCTTCTTGAATAGCTAGTCGTAACGAAAGTGTTTGACGCTCAAATGGCAAGATGGCTTTGACACCATAAACGAGTGAATAAGGAGTCGCCTGTATTGGCATGCTATGAGTCGTCTTATATGTCCATAGAGCTTCTTCCATATGCTTATTCCAATCTTGTTTGGATTTGGAGATGACTTTCTTTAACAAGTTGCATAGAGTTTTGTTGAATGCCTCAACTAGACTATTGGAGGCAACATTGTACATCGAAGATTTACGTTGCTTGAAGCCAAAGAGGTCACAAATATTGTTCATCAACCTATAATCGAATGGCTTTCCACTATCCATTATTATGTAACGAGGAATGCCAAAGCGATAAATAATGTTTACCCATTTTGAGAAGTAGTAAGTTGCAGCCAAGATGTATAGGTGCCCACTAGGGGACTTTGGCAGTGGTCCAACAACATCCAATCCCCAAGCGTCAAATGGCCAGGATGCAACAGTCGGGTGCAATACTTCAGGAGCTTGATGAATAAAATTTGCATGGAATTGACAAGCCTTGCATCTTCAAGCGTAATCCAAGCAATCTTTTACCATCGTTGGCCAATAATATCCTATCCTTTTTATATGGAAGTGGAGCTTTGGTCCAGACTGATGTGACCCATATACCCTAGAATTTGCCTCTTGAAAAGCTTGGAGTGCTTATTCTTCACCTAAGCATTGCAAGAGTACTCCTTCGAATTACCTTCTATATAGAGCATCTTTGTAGTAAAGGAAGCGAGGTGCACGACAGTGGATTCAGTCCTTCTCCGTAGATTTTCTGGAAGTATCTCATAGCATAATTAGTCGATAATGGGTTGTTGCCATTCTTCTTTCACAACTTCAGAAACAATGACAATATGCTTGAGTTCATTTTCTTCTCCTTCAGCCTCATTTGGCGACGGTACTACCCATTTTTTGCAGACAATTTGATCAGGCGGGATTAACGATAAAGCTAGGGCAGCTAAAGCATCAACCTTCTTATTTTCTTTCCACGGCACATGCTGAATAGTCACATCACCAAGCCACCCCTTTAATTATATATCATAATCGTGATATGGGCGTAGTTCAGGCTTCTTGACCTTGTAACTACTTAAATGTTTATTGACCACAAACTGAGAGTCACCAAAGGCTTGCAATTGCAACCGCTTCATTTCGAGCCCATGTATTACTGCTTGATACTCAGCAACGTTGTTAGAGCAGAGTCGCGTCAACATAAAAGAGTAGGGCAGAACTTCACCTTGAGTAGTGACAAATACTACACCGGCACCAGCTCCTCCGCGATGTTCAGCACCATCAAAGTAAATATTCCATGGAGACTGAACTTCAATGACAATGGCATCCTCACCAAGTAGTTCGTCAATTATCTCCCAATAATCAGCCATAGGGTGATCTGCCAAGAAGTCCGCTAACGCTTGAACTTTTATAGACTTTTGTGGGATGTACATGATTTCAAATTGCTGAAACTGGAGGTACCTACTTGCTAGTCGATCACTAAGGACAGGTTTTGACATCAAGAACCTGATAAGATTTGCTCTAGAAAGCAAACGAACGACATGAGCTTGAAAGTAGTGCTTTAGATTTTGGATTGAGAAGACTAGCACCAAACACAACTTTTCAATTGGCAAATAATTCAGCTCATTTGGTGTCATCATCCTGCTTAAGTAGTAAAGGGAGTTTTCTTTCCCTTCACTATTTTCTTGGGCCAACAGCGCTCCAATAGACCTTTCTTGTGCTGAAACGTATAGTATCAGCGGTTTTCCAAGTATAGGGCCTGCCAAAACTGAAGGCTTCATCAAGTAGGATTTAATGCTCTCAAAGGCATTGCTACACGCTTAGTCCCATTTGAAAGGGACACCTTTCTTCATGAGGCGACTAAATGGTTGGCACCTCCCAAATTAGTTTGAGATGAATCTTCTAGGGTGTGCTAGCTTTCCTTGCAGACTTTTCAATTCATGAGTATTGCGGGGCTCTGGCATTTTCAAGATTGCATCTGCTTTAGCTTGATCTATTTCAATCCCTCGATGTCGGACAATGAAACCCAGGACCTTTTCGAAGGTAAATCCAAAGGCGCATTGTAATAGATTCATCCTAAGTTGGTATCTCCGGAGCAACTCAAACACCATCCTTAAGTCTTTCAAGTGGTCGCTTTTTTTTCTTGATTTTATCACCAAGTCATCAACATAGCATTCGACATTCTTGTGGAGAAGGTCATCAATGATATTCTTCATAGCTCTTTGGTAAGTAGCACCAGTATTCTTCAAGCCAAAAGGCATTACCTTGTAGAAATAAATACCCTTGGGGTACGAAATGCAGTAAGCTCTTCATCTTTTGGCGCCATGCAAATTTGGTTATAGCCTGATGAACTGTCCATAAATGACATTGCCTCGTACCCAGTAGTAGCATCAATCATCAGTTCTGGAATGGGAAGCGGGAACTCATCTTTTAGACACACATTGGTAAGATCCCTAAAGTCGACGCACACTCGAATCTGGCCATTTTTCTTCCATACATGGACAATACTTGAAACCCATATTGGGTATTTAACTTCACGAATAAAGCCAACTTTGATGAGTTTGTTAACTTTAGTTTCAATCAAGGGAACCAAGTCTAGCCTAAAACATCTTTGAGCTTGTTTAACAGGGTGAGCGCCATTTTTGACTGCAAGGTGATGCATTGCTACTTTCGAATCCAAGCCAGGCATCTCTTTGTAACTCCAAGCGAAGACGTCCCTGAACTCCTTGAGTAACTCAATATAATTTCTTGTTTCATCATCTTCTAGTAAAGCACTTAGGTAGGTGGGTCTTGGTCACTTAGGTAGGTGGGTCTTGGTTCTTCATCGGTGCCAAGGTTAACTTCTTTTAATGCATCAACTGTCGTCTTCACTCCTTCTTCAAGTTTGGGTGGAGAATCTTTTGCGTCATCATCTTCTTAAGGGTCCCCATCATTGAAGAATATGTGATAACATGGTGAAACATTCTCCAACTCTACATTATCCTCTATTGAAGATGGAATACCATTCTCGCCTTGTACAGTAACAGGATACGAAGAACCCACACTTTTTTCATCTTCGTCACGATCCGTAGTGTAGACCACAGTATATGGCTTTACCTTCACTACTTTTTTACATGAAACCACAAGTTTTGTTTTTCATATCATTCTAGAAGGAACCAAACTTTGGAAATCCTTAGAGATCTTCTGGATTTTGGGCGAAGCGGGTGTTTTTATGCTTTGAAAATTTCTGTGGAACTTGTTTCCCTTCTTTAATGGACCCAATCTTTTATACATGAAGGCCTCATATGTCATTTTCCAAGTTGATCAAAGATAAAAGGCTTATTAGAAGTGGCAGATTCATCTTCAATAGTGATAAAATTGCTACTCGACCTTCTTATGGAAATGCGCATTGGTGACGGTTGCTTGTATCCCAAATCTTCACGTGGTTGCCTCGTTGCAGCTTATGATGGGAGCTTCCCTAACTTGGTCGACTCATTTGGATTGTAACCATATTTTGCAAATAGCTTGTAAGCGTTAGGGTCAAAACATTCATCTGTTCGCTTTGTAGGGAGTGCCCCATTTTGTAAATGATTTTGGGCTACAAACCCTGCAAGCGGCTTCAAAGACAACTGTACTGCCTCAATTCATTATATCGGAAGAGTTAGTTCCTTTAGCGTGTTAGTTTGGAGATTAGATGATTCGTTCCTGTCTTTCTTCCTTTTAGGGACATATAGGAGTGCAAGACTTACTTTTTTTCCATAAGACGCAATACCTGCTTTATGAGATTTATTCACGTCGGTGTGTACCTCCTCAGTAACAACTTTGGCTTTACCAATAGTCACCTCATCTCTTTTAGTTATGGGCTCGTCATTCTTTCTTTTCATTTCATAATAGACTTTTATCTCCTTCACAATGCGTTTCTTCAAGTAGAACTTTGCATCGGCGAAGTGTGACTCTACCTCGGTGAATGGCTCATCATCAGCAACTATCTTTTTCTCGACTTCACCCTTTTAATATTTTAAAAATTCATGTTAGGTAGATGGAACCACTTTGTTCTCATGTATCTAAGGCCTTCCAAGCAAGACATTGTATGAAGTCTTCGCGTCGATTATGTCACACCTCCTTTTTCCACTATAGGGCTTTTACTACACCTCGGGAAAGGGATATAATAAAGAAAGGAGTTTTCCCACTTTAAGGACAATCGAAACAGGATTCGTTTATTTAAGATTCAGAGTTGCCACTTGGAAGATTTATGGTGTCCCAAGTCACCGGTTTGAATCCCGAATCGAGGAAAGGATTTGACTCTGTGTTAACAGTCGCGAACCAGAAATTCAGGTAAGGAATTCTGTTTACCAGGGAGAAGGTATTAGGAACTCCCGAATTTCGTGGTTTTAGCACAGTCGATCAACTGCTATATTTGGCTAAATTTTGATTTTTGTACATGTTATCCTACTTGTGCAATTTTAGAATTAATTACCACTTTTTATCAATAATTATTTTTATTAAAAAAATGAACGTCGTTTAAGATCGTGTTTTCGGATCACGTCACATGAAATGCATCCGGATCCTCGACACAATCTCATTCAACGTTTTCAGATTTGGATTTGGGTCGCATGAAATGCACACCCGTATTAGGAAGGTAAGATTAATTAAAACGAGCCTGAAGCGACTAACGTGTTGTTATCTTTTGGGAAGGCCGTGAAATTCGCTAAACGCCCGTCCCGAATACTAAGTATTTTTAAATTAAGTAATTAATGAGTGCTCCCGCAATTATGTATTTAATTTGGCGAGGCTCGTCTCATTTATTTTTAAAGGGAAGTCCTAAAGAAAACTACCATTTTCTATATTTTTTTTTTGTTATTTGTCTCTAAAGGCCAATTAATCCACAAATATAAACTTGGATCTTGAATTCAATTCCGGATTCAAACAAAAGGAAAGACCTTTTAGCTTGAACCCGCTACCTAATTCAAAAACCCAATTTTTATATTTATGGTTTAATTTCCATGTTCCTAATGTAATTTTAGCATAAAAATGATTTATAGTGATTTTGGGCCTCGGGAGGTTTTGCCCAGTGATTGGACGAGTGGGGCAAGATTCTTCAGCAAAAGAGGCAAAGCGAGCCTTAGGTTTCATTTGCCCAGGAATTGGAAGCCTAAGCCCGTAATAGCCCACCCACTCTTTGTCAAATGAAAACTAAGTTCGTTACTCTAACTTCACAATTTGGACGGTCAAGCTTGTAAATAGCTATTATATTGTCTCAAACATTCTCTAATGAACATTACCTAATTTACGGAATAAGAACAACGATTATAGTGAACTAAAATTATTTCAAAGTGATTATCATTTACTGACAGCAAATGATTTACTAATGGGATATCATATCCAAATCCGTTCAGTCCAGTGGCCTGGGGTTAATGTCAATCTCTATTTCTACTTGGACATATTTGTGACTTAACACGGGGATCAATTATCACTTAACCTATAAAACTTTATAATGCTTTTAATTTAAGCTATTTAAACTAATTTTCTACATTATTATCAGAATACCTTACAATTCCTATAAATGATTTAAATCTCTACGAATTACCATATAAGAGACGGAAACCTCTACAAAACTACACTAAAATAAAGCATGCAATAACCTGGTAATCTACATCATCACAGACAGTCCAACACAGTTCAAATTGATCCTAAACGATTTTTACGTTCATATATGCTACTGATGTTGAAAATGAGACAAATCGCTCAACAGAATTATTGTGAGCTACTGAACACTATCAATTCCAAGATAAATTTGACAGTCCAAA
>MU771996.1:51430-65340 GCA_026770625.1 Nicotiana glauca
AATTAATGACTCAAGCCTAAGGTGATTAATCTTAACTATTCAAAACTAATACTAATTATTTAACTATTACAACTAACAATTATAAGAACTAAGCAAGATCAATTAAGAATATTGCAAAAATGACTAACCCTAGTAGAATCACATGAAATGGAGGCTAATCAACTCTAAAATTTAATTAACCAAACAAAATCTAAAATTGACACAACTATTCTATACAAGAATTCCCAAAGAAAAAGTCAAATTTATTACTGATACTGAAAGAGAAATCAAAAAGATGAGCAAAAGAACAGAACAAAAAATGAAAGAAAACAAGCAAATATTAATCATACGAACACATGCATAACAGAAACAAGACAAAAATAAAAGAAAGAGATCAAGAAACTTATCTAGGTTTTTTTAGATTGTTTCGATCATGCTTGAGCCAAATCCTTTTGAATCCTTCAGGATTCATGATCCGTAACATCCCAAATGGCGTATTTTCCAAAAGAAAACACCTATTTGGGGTATTACGGTCATGAATCCCCAAAGATTAGTTAGGGATTCTTGACCAGAAAATCTTGAAATTTAAATTTGAGGAGTTCTAGTGAGATTTGAGAAATATAGCTTGGGTATTTGGGATGAGAAGGTTAAGGCGAGTCTACGGTGTAAATTAGGGATTATTTGGGGTAAGTGTCATTCGCCGGCAGTAGGATTCTGGCGAGACAAATTCTAATATTCGACGAGATGGGTTAATGTTTGAAGGAAACTGAGTAGAGGGGTGAGTAGAGAATGGGAATGGGACTCTGTGGTGTTAAATTGGTCAGGTTTTGTGAAGGGTGTGTTTCCCGCTGGCGAGGGTTCCGGCGGGGTCGGCGGCTAGGAGAAAGGGGGAAAACGAAGGGTGATATATTGAAGAAATGAATTTAGGGTTAATGTATTTTATTTAAACTTGTGTATTAAATAAGGACAGTCAGATGAGAAAATGTAGACGGCTCAGATTCAATTGACACTTAAACGGTGTCGTTTGATTTAGTTGGGGCTGACCGGGGTTGGGTGATTATTTGGGCCAAACTTGGGGCGTGTTTGGGCTAGGGGTTCAGGGGTATTTGGGCTCCAAAACCAATCAGCCCAATTCCTTGCATTTCTTTTGTTCAATTATCTTTGTTTTCATATTTTATTTTGTATTTCTGTATTTTCTGATTTATTTTATATTATTTTTCTGATTTTATAAAATTGTGAGATTAAACTACAATTAAACTAAAACTAATTAAGGCCTAAAATCTACTTAATAACTATTTTATAGCAATTTCCAATTAAAACAATAAAATGCTAATGTGAACTATTTTTGTGATTTTCTTTAAATTTCTAAAATGAATTAACACCTACTAAAACGTGAAATTAAATTCCTAATGCACATGCATATTTTGTATTTTTAATATGAATTATTATGCAACCTATTAATACAAAATACAACAACTATCAGAAAATGACACTAAAATACACAAAAATTGTAAAAATAAAGAAAAATCATTTTGTTTGAATTTTTGGGAATAATTTGCTTAGGGCAAAAATCACGTGCTCACAGATTACATGTAGCTATGCACTTGATTGCATATCATTAATGGTGATTTCCAGCCTGATCGCGCCTATGGCTTTTTTCCCTCATTGGTTGAATCTTTGGATCATCACATGACTTTCTAAGAGTTTGTTCATTAGAATACCAAGTTCTTTCACAGTGCGAATTGGATAAATGTTCACAGAGGATCCTCCATCAACCAAAATTCGATTTACCTTTTCATCACGCATATAGCCAACCAGGTACAATGGGCGGTTATGAAGAGTGTCACCTAGTAGAAGATAATCATTTGTGAATGTTACTTTTTCTTCACAAGTATTAACTTCTTGAGGAGTGGACTCGATGAGCTTTTCCGGAGATGTTTCCAATGGTAGGTCATCACTCTTTTCTTCCCCTTTGTCAGCATGGAAACAAGAAGCATCGATACCCTCATGGGATATCTTTGTGCAGAACCAACTTGGTAAAAACTCCTCCAAGGTCACTGGATTTCGTGGATTTTGAGAATGATGCATCTCCACTTTTGCTTTCTTCAAACACCTAACTGGATTCTTTTTCGTTGGTCTTTTTACCATCATCTTCCTTGTTGGTTGTTCTATTGATTCTTTTCGTGGGCTCCTTTTGTGGCGCCTACGACGAGTCACCAATGTCATATCTTCATCTTCATCAGGTTGATTGTCTTCAACTTTGTTGTTCTCCTGTAATTCCTCATTTTTTATTCCTTTTAAACTGCATAACTCATTTAGACTAAATGAGCCAAAAGTGATAGAGACTTGGTTCGTGCTTGCTTTCTCATCTTCAAGCACGATCTTCTTTTCTCGGGCCAAACTATAACTTTGTCCTTGAAGACGAAGCACTTCTCCAGAGGGTGGCTTACAAGTCGATGATATTTGCAGTAATTTGGGTCATTCATTTTCCCAGCTTCATTTGGTCGCTTTATTTTCCAAAGCTCAATGAAATTTAACTCAAGGAGTTCTTCGAAAATGGCTGGCACATCAGAATCTAGAAATGGGTACTCTTTCTCTTGCATTTCTTGTAGAGTCAACTTTCCACTTGGCTTATCTTGAAAAGAAGTGGATTTCATACTCTGCTTCTTGATCACCTTTATCGTGAACTTCATAGGTGACGTGTTTACATTCATATCTTCTTTTCTTTCAGACTTGGGTACGAACTTGCCCTACTTCCTGACTTCTTTCTTGTCATTCCCTTTGCGAGGTTCATAGATGGACATCCTTTCATTTCCAGCAGAGGCCATGCTTAATTTCATGTCGTGTGCACGAGTTACAAGTTCTTTAAATGTGCCAGGCTTGATACTTTGCAAGATGTAGTGCAATCCCCAATGCTTTCCTTGGATGCACATATCTATGCCTGAAGCTTCACTAAGCCTATCTGTGAAGTTGAGGCTTGCATTCCTCCAACGATTGATAAAGTCGATAACTGGTTCCCCATTTCATTGACGGGTATTTATAAGTTCTATCATACTCACGGTACGTCTCGTACTATAAAAGATATTGAGGAACTCTTTCCCTAGTTGATCTCGGCTATCAATAAATCCATCCTCGAGGTCTGTGTACCAGTCTATAGCATTTCCTTTTAGCGATCAGACAAACTGCTTGATGAGGTAATCTCCATAAGTCCCAGCATTGTTGCACATCTCCACGAAGTGCGCCACATGTTTCTTTGGTTACCTTTACCATAAAATTGTTGAAACTTTGGAGATTGATAGCCAGCAGGCATCTTCAACATATCGACCCTTGCAGTGTATAGCTTTGCATATGTAAGGGGGTATTTGGCAGCAACTTCATATTTCTTCTTAATGGTTCCTTCAATGAACTCCTTCAGTTGATCGATTTGAATCATCCCTTCACATAAGACAAGGATAGCCTTAGTGGATGCTACTTGTCTTGGGGGAGAGTCACTTTCTAGAACTTCTGGGAGCTTGCCGAGTACATGGGTGGATTCTTCTTCCATCAAGATTCACACCCTATATGTTATCTTGTCAATTCTAGCCTCTTGATTTTGCATGCATTTGGTCAAGCCAGCGATTGTTTCCATCAAGTTTGCCAACTGCTCATCCACAGATGAAGTGTTTGTCACCATGGCTTGCATGATTGTCGAGGACAACGGAGAGTATCATGGATTTTCACATAGATTGATCCTTGATTGGCTCACGCTATGTGGTGTAAGTGGGGAGGATCCATCATTTGAGGCATCATCATCTTCCTTCACTGTAGAGTGGTTGGATCCGGAGGGGTCAAGCAAAGCAAGAGTTTTCTTGATCGTTTCAACAACATCACTTCCTCCTTCAAGTGCATTTGTGGAAAATTTTGCTCCTTTTAAGGATGAAGATCTGAAAACAGGGGTTGATGCGAGCGAAACTTGGGGTGCTTGTTGTCCTAAAGAGCTCGCTATACTCCTCGTAACTGGTGAGAAGCTTCCAAAGGTAACATCGAGGATGCTTTCCATTTCAACATAGAACCTGGAGTTAGCAGCCTTGGTGGAAGTTTAACCGAAGTTTATTTTCTTTGAAGCCATTACAATGTTCTTGGACTTTTGGTGATTGAAAAGTTGAGATGAGAGGTAGAGATTGTCCCACTGGGTGTGCCAGAACTTGTAAACAATAAATTATGTCGGGAAAATAAAATCAAGACCGAAAAATATCGCAACAAACGTAGTATTTTATTTCTATTTATCGTGAAAATGGTAATAAAAATTAAATTTGATTATGGGACTCTAAAAATACATGATCTATCTTGATGCGAGTTGTTAAGCAGTTGATGCTATGTGTGAGATTTAGGAACGAGATAAGAGTAAGGAGTAAGGTGATAACCAAACTGATAGGTCAATAATCGAGGCCTTGAGCTTGTCGATTTAGGGGACTCGAGGTCGATTCCGGTGCTCGGCTATGAGCTATTGAAGGTGGTCGAAGTATGACTGACAATTATAATAAAATCAACGAAGGCTATTTATGGATAATTATAAGCAGTAAATGATGAACAATAATGAAGATACTAAATTGAAGCAATAATATCAAGAGAATATGTTAGAGAGCAGAGAGAATGTTATTGTCGATTTAGTATGGAGCAATAAATCCTTACAATATGGCAAGGATTCCCCTTTACATAGAAAAGAGGAGATCCCATTGATGAATGGTGATTTTACCACTCAATATAGCCTCTTTTCCTTAGCTTTTTTGTCCTTTAACTATAATATAAGGTAATTTATGGTGTGTATTGTTAGATTTTCAAGTAAATAATGCTACGAAGTGATTTGAATTAAATTGAAGTGGAATTGAGCAAAATATAGTGAAAACAATGCAAAAGTCTCTAGTGACTCCGCATCTGCAGAAGAGTGGTCGCAGAAGCTACCTCGCATCTACGAAAGTAAGCACGCATCTGTGGAGGTGGACAATTTCTCAGGAACCGCATCTGCGGTTGGATTTTTGCTTCTGTGTTGGTGCATCTGTGCCTAGTGAACCGCATTTGCGGTGGCAACGTTTATTTGGAGTTCCTCTTCTGCGATGAGAAATCCACATCTGCGGAGACGTACCTACGGTGATCCTTCCGCAGGTGCGGAAATCGGGCATCAGACCTGGGAATATTTGACATTTCACAAGTTCTCAACCCCAAACCATTTTTATACTCGTCCAAGCAGATTTTTGGCATATCTTTGGCTTATTTTCAGTACCACACACTAGAGAAGAACAAGTTTTAAAGCTAGAGTTTGCACACACACTTGAGTCTTGAAGATTTGAAGCTTGTGGTTAAGGATTTCTTACCCATTTATGTTTATTTCTTCATTTCTTGCTTTGTATTGAATATTTAAGTGTGTAGTATTTATTTTCAACACTTGAAACTTGTTTATGGAAATACTCATATTTAACTTGTTGTGCTTATATATTGAATGATTTTTATTCTTTTATGAAGTGAGTTATTGTTATTTTAATTATTCTTGTTCTTTAATGTTTTCAAAGGGATTAGCTAACCCTAGGACTCGCCCATTAACTCCAAATTAATTTTGGAAAAGATAATTTGGGGTTGGGAAAGATTAATTAACAAGAACTTGAGGTGTTAACCATCATTTTATAGATTCTACCTAGGGATAGGATAGAACTACTTGTAGCCATATCCGGGAGTGCTTAATCTCTTAATTATTTTAGGGATAATTAAATTAGGAAGTCTTGTTAGTCTTCGGAAGAAGCTAATTAAGAATTATTATCCGTGGCTAATTAACATAAACTCGCTCATATTTGTAAAATCACGAAATATAATTGATCGTTACTTAAGTGTAATTCCCGATGCATTCATAGTTGTAGTCATTGATCATTTTACTTGCTTTCTAGGTTAGTTTATATTTTTGCATTTAGATATAAACATTTTCAAAACCAAATTCTTAGTGTTTGGCACTGCGCGATAAGTGATAATATTTTTACATTCCTAATCGCCTACACATTATTCTTTGTGGGATTCGACCCCAACTCATAGTTGGGTAAATTATATTGTATGTGACCATGTCCATATACTTTTTAGTAGTGGATTTGGACGTCATCAAAATTGGCACTGTTGCTGGGGAACAATTTGGCGTATTGTTTGAGAAATAAGCGAAAGTGCTTTGGTCTAAATAAGTGAATATTTGTATAATTAATTTTCTTACCTTGGTCTATTTTTATTATTTGTTTCTTGTTTATTTTCTTAGTTTTGCATAATGGCATCATATAATGAAAATTGGTTGGATGGTAGTTGTTCATACTTTGATGACCCTTGTTCTTATTGCGGAGGACCACACTCGTGGCAAAATTGTTAAATTCTCCTGGGAGTGGATTGTGTGTACAATATCAAACCCATGAGTGAAGTATTTGTGATAATTGTGGTTTTCAAAATATTCATTGGGATGATTGTGTTTATTTGTCTTTCCCTTCCCCAAGCCCCCGCTATGATGATTCTACTTTTTGTGATGAGAATTATAGGGCTATGGAAATGGAAGAAGTTGAGCATGGCCGAAATGGAGAGTTCAAGCTTATGTTGGAGTGTTTACTTGAAGAAGGAAACAAGGAGCAAAATGCTTTGGAGGAGCTTTTGGAGAATAGTCTTCAAAATGACTTGGCACTTGAAAGGCTGCACTCACAAATGGGAAAAATGCTTGAAGCTTGAGAGGTCCAAAAATCCTCGGAAGTTAATGATAACCAAGAATTTTCCTTAGATATGGAAGCCGAAAATCCTTCCTTGTCACTTCATATGCAAAACCAAGAAGAACTCTCAAATGCTCAAAATGAGAAAATAATGCTCATGTTGGAGACCATTCTTGAAAATGAGGAGAAGCACAACTTTGCACTCGAGGACCTGAAACAAAGCTTGGCTTACAATGATGAACATATCCACACTTTGGAAGAGCAAATGAAAACATTGGTTGAGGCTCACTATGCCCACCAACTTGAGAGTGTGGAAGGAAGCTAAGAAGAGTCTAATTCCGAGGAAGAAAGTGAGCTTTACTTTGAGGATTCAAGAATTGAACATCCACCAACCGATTCCATGAGTGCTAATGATGTCGAGAAAAATATGGAATTAGAGTCAACCGGTGTAAATGAAAATTTGGTTGAAATTGACTCTAGTTCGGGGGAAAAAGAGGATGTCAAAATCCGAGAAAAATTGCAAGTTGGAAGTTTGAAGTCACATTCCAAGCATTTTTCAACATTGGAATCGTGTGGTGATATGGGAATTGAACTACATGAGTTAATAAGGGATTGCAAGGAGGAAAGGCACCAACCATACATCTTACAATTTGAGGGAACAAGAAGGCAAAATGATATTCCTCACATGAAAGCCAAGAAGTGCAAAATAAATAATTTAAAGCTTGGCTTGATCATCAACTTACCACCCCTCATCGCTCGTGGTCACAAGCTTGATTCCAAGCTAGGTGCCCTGTTTATATCATCCAAGTGGCGAGAAAAGTGATAAAATTATTTGCGTCGTGCCACGACATTTTTTAAAAATTTTAATTATTTTTGAAATTTTATTTTTTAGAATAGCTTAGAATATTATTTTTGACTATTCTGCTAAGTTTTATATTTTTTAGAGTTGATTTGAGCAGGTCGGATTGGTCCAGAGAGCCCAAACCAGCAGCTGCAAAAATTTGTGCAGCAATTTTCTGGTGTAACCGCATCTGCGGATTTCTGACCACATATGTGGTCTCGCAGAAGCATGAAACAAACCGTAGAAGCGGCTAACTGGCTGCATAAGCCTCAACGCAGAAGCGCTCAAATTTTCGCAGATGCGGAAGTCGAGTAGGTTTTAAAAATTAGATACCTCATTTCATTAGTTATTCTCTGCACACTGCTCCTCCTAACCCTAAACTCCCCCATATCTAACATACTCCAAAACATCCCTTGCTTGTGAAATCTACTGCACTCTACTCAGGTAATGTCCTCTGAAACCTCATCTACTTCTCTTCTCTTTTCCCTCTGTCTCTCTTCTTCTCCATTGTCAACAGCCCCATATATTTTCTTTTATTATTTTGTTTGATGTTTTTAGTTACAATTTAATTCCTATTAGTTTTAGGATGTGAGGGAAATTGGTTGAGAGATTTCATGATTATGTGATGTTAGTATTAACACAAATTTGTGAAAATCTGAGTACCCAATTTGTTTGAAGAAGAGGTCTTTTTCAAGTGCTTGCAAGATGTTCGACAAATTGTTTAAAAGAAATTTTCTTGCTAAGTACCACAAAATCTGTCTCAGTTGAATCATAATCTCATGTACTGCACTAATTTAGAAGTCTTGAGTATAAATTAGGTGCCAAAATTTGGTTTGAGAATCAAAAATGGAAAAAAAATTCTGTGCTGTTGAAGAACTTGACGAACACCATAGATGCGGTTAAAGTTTCGCAGATGCGGTATCGCACTTGCGATGACTTTTCCACATGTGCGATTTTTGGAAAGTTGGGCAAAATCGCAGATGCGGTCAATTATTCGCAAAAGTGGAACATCTTTTGCGGTCGCTATCCCGTAGATGCAGAAACTGGGCAGAAATGTCAATTCTAGTAGCTTTGCAACAGTGCTTTCCCGAGACTGTTTAACCTGATTTTTTGGCTTAATTGTAATGTTTTGAATTGCTTAACATGATTCTATTACCCAACTGACTTTGTTTTGATTTTATGTAGGTGCTTTGAGTTAAAATGAACCCAAACTTGAGCAGACAACAACATGAAATTGACGAAGAAGTTGAGGAACCGTATAATGAAACATGCTTCATGTCAGCTGCCTGTGAGCGTAGATATTTGGACGACCTCGTCTACAAAAGGATAGTGCTTGAAAAGGGGATTAATGAAGAAAAATTAGCTGAGAAGCTCCCCGATTTCTATGCTCATTTCCATCCAACCGGATGGTCATGCTTCATTCCCACTCCATGCAAAGCTAATGAGGAGTGGGTTCGTGAATTTTACGCCAACCATAGGCGCACAGATTTTGACAACCCACAAATCATCATCAGAGGAAAATTGGTCAGGTTTGGGGTAGAGCAAATAAATGACACTCTTGGGATTCACAACTATCCAATGGAGCCGGTGCACGAGAAAGATCATTGTGAAAATGGGGAATGGCTTGTTTCCAAACTCTTCCTTCCTAGCCTGAGAGCCAAATAGGGAAATAGGAGAAAAGATTTGAGATCAATGGACTTCACTGCTAAAGCGAAAATGTGGTTGTACATCCTTTGCAACAGGTTGTCTCCTTGTGGAAACGTCTTAGATGTCTCCTACACCAGGGCATTTATAATTGCATGCCTCCTGAATGACATTCCTATGAATGTCGGGTACTATATCCTGCGGGAACTGAGGGAGTATCTGCTAGACAAGGATGCAGGGATGTTGTTCCCTTCACTGATCACACAGCTATGCACGAGAGTAGAGGTTGAGGTGCGTGGCACCGATCGTTGGCTACCAGCTGACAAACCTTTTCACCCACTGAGAGTGACAGGAGAGGGTAGTACAGACAAGAGCAAGAAGAGGAAAATCACCACCACGGTTGCTGGTTCAAAGTCATCTTCACAAGTAGCTGCACAGGGACCATTCGGGATACTAAACTCCGAGCTTGCATCTATTCGGGAGTTAGTGTCACAACTTCTGAGTGGTCCTTCATCTTCCTAGTCTGGGCCTTCATACTTCTCCAAGGTCGAAATTCAGAGCTACTTAGAGGCGTAGAAGAGCCAGGAAGATTCTCTTGAGAAGATGGCAGCAACAGTGACCAGACTTATGGGAGCTTACGACACTTTTGCCAAGGCCCATGCTAATCTTCAATCAGACTTCGAGAAGGAGAAGAAGAAGAACAATAAGAATGGCAAATTCATGATAAAAATGTGAAAAGGCATAAAGGCCATCTTCAAATGGGGAAACCCAGGCAAGAAAATACCAGTGGCGGCCAAAGATGATAGCGAGGAATATTCTTTCATGTCAGAGACTGCTGGTGATGGTGGTGATCATGATGCTGAGGAGACTGATGATGATGAGGCCACGAACGATGCACATCATTGATCTGCCATCCTCCCACAGTCTTCTAGTCTAATGCAGACCTCAGGGAGACCTTCAAACTTTTTATGCTTTATATTTGATATTGTGCAGTGAGGACACTACAATGTTTAAAGATGGGGGTGTGGTTGTAGGAGTATACTTATTCATACTTTGATATTGGTGTGCCCTTGCCAGACTTATTTTGTTTCTATGGATATTGTGTGCCCTTGTTGGGCTTATTATTGTGTTGTTGTGGATATTGTGTGATCTTGCCGAGCTATTTGTATAGCAGGTGCTCTTACCGATGTAACGACCCGATCGGTCGTTTTGAGCTCTAGTGCATCGTTCAGCAATTGGAAATCATGAATAGCTTCATTTCAGGTATATTGACTTGTGCGTATGGTCAGAGTTGAATTTCAGAAAATCCGGAGTCAAATTGGAAAGAAAATTTTCATTGCGGCAACCTTAAGTTGAAGAAAATGGATAAGATTGGAATTTTGAGTAAACGACCTCGGAATCGAGATCTGAAAGTTCTAGCAGGTTCGTATGATGATTTTGGACTTGGGCGTATGTCCGGATTTGGTTTTGGATAACCTGTGAGCATTTCGCCGTATATTGTGGAAGTTAGTATTTTAGAAGAATTTCATAAATTTGGGTTGGAAGGCATTTCAGTGTTATAGATGTCCGTTCGGGATTCCGAGTCTGGGAATAGCTCCGTATGGTGATTTTGGAGTTGGGAGCGCGATCAGAAGTGAATTCGGATGTTAGGAGGTCATTTTGAAGTCATTTGGCGAAATATAAAAATTTGAAGGTTTTTGAGAAAATTCGATCGGAAGTGGAAATTTTGATATCGGGGTCGGAATGTGATTTCGAAAGTTGGGGCAAGTCCGTAATGTCGAATGTGACTTGTGTGCAAAATTTGAAGTCATTCCGGAATGATTTTGGTAAGGTTTGAGACACTTAGTCTCTTTTAAGGAAGCTTAAGTTGGAAAAGTCAACCGGATATTGACTTATGTGTTAGAGGGCTTGAAATGCAAATTTTATGGTTCGGATAGCTTTGTTAGGTGATTTGGGACTTAGGAGTGTGTCCGGAATATTTTGTGATGACCGGTGTAGAACTAAACTTGAATTGACAAAGTTAGTATTTTGGCGAATTTCTGTTCATAGGTGAGATTTTGATCCGAGGGTCGGAATAGAATTTCGAGAGTTGCTATAGCTTCGTTATGTTATTTTGGACTTGTATGCAAAATTTGAGGTCATTCGGACTAGTTTTGACGTGTTTCGGCATCGGATGTGGAATTTGGAAGTTCTTGAGATTCATAGGCTTGAATCCGATGATGATTTGATGTTATGATGTTATTTTGGGTGTTCCGAAGGTTGGAAAAAGTTTGAATAATATTGTGGGACATGTTGATATAATTGGTTTAGGTCCCGAGGGCCTCGGGTGGACTTCGAAAGGTTAACGGAATCGAATTCGGACCCAAAAAGAAAAAAAGGGAACTGCTGCAATTTTCTGCAGAAGGCCTTTGGACAGCAATCGTGGAGCTTCGGGGGCCTATATCTTTTGAACTACAAGGAAATATGAGATGATTCAAAAACGCAATTTGTAGCCCTTTGTGTCTAGCTTCCAGAAAGCTAACGAAAATGCAATTTGGACATTTGTAGTACAAAGTTATTATCGATTGAAAATGACTGGTAGAGCCGTTTCTCCAGGATTTTCTGATTTCATGGAGCCTACTTTAGAAGCTCATATCTCGGGATATATAAAGATTTAAATGGTTTACAACATATCAAATTAAATATCTTCGAGTCTAGTTTCTAAATCTTCAAACCGTTTGTCATTTGGATATTTATAAAAGACGTTATGGGTGTTTAAACAGAAGGTGTCCGACAAGGAAAAATTTTAATAGGATGTACAACTTGTATAGCACAAGTGGAAGGTACAACTCGACGAAGCATGGACAGATTCTTTAAACACGGATTTGGCTTATTTCTTTAATTTCTTTTATTTGGCTTGGATGATTTTAGAGAGAATTTCAAGGGGGGTTTCATCAAGCATCAAAGGTGAGTTTTTTCTTACTTACTTCCAAGTTAAATGAAAGATTATATGTGAATTAGAACATGAAATTCAGTAGAAAAGTGGGGTTTTAGGGTTTGTGATTTTGAGATTTTCTAGGGTCGATTTGAAGGGTCAAACGAGCTCCGATTTTTGTGTTCTTTATATGTACGGACTCGTGATAGGACGAAGAACATTTTGATATAAAAATTGCTGAGTTTCGAGACGTGGACCAGGGGCTCGGGTTTTGTCAAATTCTTGAATTTTGATATTTTTTTATTGCTTTTAATTGGGTATTGTCCCTTTAGCATAATGCGACATATTCGTTGTGATTTTTGTCAGATTCATCGCACGAGGAGGCCAATTCGAGAGGCAAGGGCATAACGAGCTAGACTTTTGGCCGTCTTGAGGTGATTAATGCTTGTAAATGATATCCTGAGGGTTCGAAACCTCGGATTTCACATCGTAACGCTATATTGAGGCGTGACACGCATTCTATGATGAGTGCGGGGTCGTTTACTATTGGGGATTGTAACTTGGTCCATCCCGAGTGTTATTTCTACTATAATGGCGATTGAGACGCATACTTTATTACTGTGAATTGGGCTTGTTGCCATTGTTTGGGGCCTTGTGCCGACTTGTGGACCCCTTCGGGGATTGATATTACTGTTTTTGCATATTTTGCATATCATTTGGTTTCAGTCCAAGATTTTTAATACTGTTTTGCAAACTCAACCACATTTCTAAGTTTTCAAAACTCAAATGATATTTTAAATGTTATTTCTGGTTGAGAACTACTATTTTATAAATGCCCAAGGGGCTTATGATATTTTTCTGGACTGATTATGGGTGGCTCGGGCTGTGTGCTGCAGCAGTAATTTAAAACAGTGGTAACAATGGCACTGTGTGATGTGACTTGAAACATTATGGGTGGCTCGGGCTGCACGCCGCAGCAGTGATTTGAAACAGTGGTAACAATGGCACTGTATGATGTAAATGGGTCAGGTAACAATGTCTGACCAGGATTTGATTTATGCCACGAGATGGCTTGATATTGCGCTTGGGTTGAAGGAGCTTCTCCGGAGTCTGTACATACCCCCAGTGAGCGTCGTCGACGATAAATGATTATAGGTGGCTCGGGCTGTGCGCCGCAGTGGGTACTGGAATGTACCATCATATGCATTGCATTGCATTCATGCATTTGTTTATTAATTGTTGTTTGTGATGTTTTCTTGAGATATTTATCTGTTGTGCTGGTACTATCTGATCATTGAGTGTTGGGGCCCGAGTGGCTGACCAGGGAGAAGGGTATTGCCTGAGGGGCGGATTTTTGTGCATAGCGTCACAAATTGTTTTGAAAGCATTGTTTGGTGATCGTTGAAAAGATCATTTTCAAAAGAGGTTTAAAACTGAGCCAAGATATTTCTAAAGTTTTTCACAAGTTTTCACTTGTTTTTTTTCATTTAAAGGATTTTCTCTGCTTCTATACAGTATGACGATATGTTTTACGTGATTTCTTACTGCTCAGTTGTTATTTACTTTTATTACTCACTGAGTTGGAGAACTCACTTTACTCCCTGCACTTCGTGTGCAGATGCAGGTATTTGTTCACCCAGTAGTGGGTTCTGATGCTGATTGGAGACTTTGTTATCATAACTGAGCAAGGTGACCGCCAGTGTTCGCGGCACTAGATTTCTTCCGTTGATTTTAAATTCCATTATGTATATTACTTGTCTTGTAATAGTGTTTAGATTCTTTAGATGCTCGTGACTTGTGACACCCCGGTTTGGGCTGAATTGGGTTATAT
>MU771997.1:14676-28845 GCA_026770625.1 Nicotiana glauca
AAATAGAAGAAATACTAGAAGAAATTAACATAATCATTAACTACAAGCTTAATCTACTTGAATCCACGTTAATTACAAGAGAAAATTGCCTAAAGTAGGCTAATACGAAGTGTCTCGTGCCCAGCTGCTAAAACAGATTACAAAACTTCACCTAAAAAAAGTAAAATTTTCTATTTATACTACACACGAAAAACCGGACAAAAATACCCCTGAGGGTCTGGCGCAGACTGCATAGAAATGACATACGGCTACGTAGGGCAAATGGTCTTCAGATCTGTGCTTCTGGACTTGGGGATGCGGACTGCATAGAAATGCCACGCGGCCGCATAGGTTGAGTCATGCGGACCGCGTGGAAAGGGTGCGCGGCCGCACAGTAGAATTTGTCCCATTGTTGACTCTCTGAACTTTTACCCACGCGGACCGCACTGCTTTGGTGTGCGGCCGCGTGGGACTTTGCCTTGAATTGCTGAGCCTCTGATCACTCATCAGTGCAGATCGCGTGGAAATGGATGCGGTCCGCGTGGATCTTCTTCACTTTTGATGGTTCTCTGAACTTTCCTACGCGGCCGCGTGGCAAAGCAGTGCGGAGCGCGCAGGTCAAGCTTGAACTTGGCAGCTTTCAGAACTTTCCTGCGCGGCCGCACATCAAAACAGTGCGGTTCGCGCAGGTCACCTATTTCCCACTTTCAACCATCTTTTGACGCTTGGCAGATTTCACTCCTTTTTGAGCCGATTTGTGATATTTATCATCTAGTCGCTCAAACCTGCAATCAAGCNATTTATGATTTTCTTCTTGGTATTTGGTCTCTAGTTGAGGTAAAATTGTGAAGTTGATTATTGGTACAAGTTTGGTTATAGCTAATTCTCTCGCGCGGGATGTACTTAATTCTTATTGTTAATTCCCTTGCCGGGACGTATTTATACTTATTGTTGATTCCCTTGACGGGATATTATTGTTGCTATTGTTTGGGTGAGGAAAGAGTGATAAAGCACGAAGGGTGATACCATGCATATTCATACTTATGCATATGGTGAGGAAAGAATGATAAAGCACGAAGGGTGATGCCATGTACATTTGCATTGATATTGATGCATATGGTGAGGAAGAGTGATAAAGCATGAAGGGTGATGTCGTGCACATTTCTAATATTTACATGGTGAGGAAGAGAGATAAAGCACGAAGGTTGATGCCGTTCACATTTTTATTACTTGATTGCATTGATGAGGATTGACAGTAAAAGTACGAAGGGTGATGTCGTGCATTTATTGCTTGTTTGTTATGATTTCTTGCTATTTCGGTTTAATTGCCTTCATTGTCTTATTCCACTATCACTGTCATTCTCTATGTGAGTATTTTCCCCCATAGCATGTTACCCCTCCCCCGTTACTTTTGAATTACTTATGTTACTGTTATTCTGCTAGATACTGTGTAACTGCATGTTAATTGTTTGTTGTGTCCTAGCCTCGTCTCTACTTAACCGAGGTTAGGCTCGACACTTACCAGCACATGGGGTCGGTTGTGCTGATAGTACACTCTACACTCTTTTGTGCAGATTCTGCAACTGGAGCATACAGACCTTAGCTAGGGGTTGCTGCCTTCAGTCCATCGGAGACTTGAGGTAGTCCTGCAGGCGTCCGCAAGCCTTGGCGTCCTCTTCCTATCTAGCTTCTTTATGTTCTTTTGTATTCTAGAGACAGATATGTATTTATTTTGTTCAGACCCTATTTGTAGAATTCTTAGATAGTCCGTGAGACTGTGACACCAGTTCTGGGTGGTTTATGTTTATGGATTCGTATTGGTATTAGCTTAATCGTTAAATTTCTTTCTTCTACACTATTAATCCCGCTGTTTATAATTTGGTTAACTTGAAATAGTTGAGGTATTAAAAGCAAAAAGGCTAATCGGAATTGTTGGCTTGCCTAGCTTTCACTAATAGGCGCCATCACGACTTTCGAGGGTAAAAAAATCTGGGTCGTGACACTTTGCAAACTCCAAACTTCCAGCCACGTGTGCACATGTTTGGGAGCACTGTGGAACCTTGGGGAGCGACCGGTCTTAACGATTTGCACCCATTCAGACTAAAATCACGTTTAAGACAGTGGCTTGCCATGACACAGTATTAATTCGATAAGTTATTTCTATTATTTTATTTTTCTTGGTTAATATTAAAAACTATTTTCTAATAATTTAAAAGCGATTTCACATATAATATTGATCAATGGCTACCACTTTGACTAAACCTCTTCCCGATTTGTTAAAGCTTGAGCCTTTGGATGGAAACAATTATAAGCGTTGGTCCCAGAAACTTTTGATTTTCTTCGAACAATTAGAAGTTAATTTTTTTTGTTTAACGAACCTTCTACTAATGTTATGTCTAATACTAATGTTGTTGTTGATGATTCTAATATTACTACTTCTATTGTTGTTGATGATGCTGCTAAAAAGAAATTCGAGAAAGATAATAAAAATATTCACAGGCATCTGTTTTTCCATATGACTAACCCTATGTTTGACTTATTTATAAATTATAAATCCTCTAAAGTCATATGGGACAATTTGGAGAAGAAATATGGTACAGATGATGCAGGGAAAAAGAAGTATGAAAGATGGATCAAGTTCAAAATGGTTGATGATAAACCAATTATGGAGCAGGTTCACGTGTATGAGAACTTGAGTGCTGATGATCTGAACGAAGGCATGTGTATGTGTGAAATTATTCAAGCTAATGTTCTTCTTGAAAAGTTCTCATTCCTGGATAGGAACCAACTCAAGCACAAGAAGAAGAACTTAACTCTCCAAGAACTGATCTTGTGGAATCTGCTAGTACTTTTGTGAAAGACAAGTTTAAAGGCAAACAGAAGAAATGCAAAAAGAAAGGATATCTGAAGAAGCAAAGCTACTTTAATAAACCGAAGGGCCAAATACAAAAGTCGAAAGGACCCTGCTATGTTTGTGGAAAACTTGGTCACAAGTCTTTCCAGTACAACCAAAGACAAGGACGAAGCTTAAAGCATGGAGGAAAATCTCTAATCCAAGCTAACCTTACTGAAAGAGTTAATGTGATTGCTGTTGTGGTCGTTGAGACAAATATGGTGGCTAACAAAACTGATTGGATACTGGACACAGGTGCATCAAGGCACCTCTGTGCCAACAAGGAATTGTTCCATGACTTTGAGGAGTCTACTGATGGCGAATGTGTTTACATGGGTAACTCCACTACGGCTGGAGTTATGGGTAAAGAAAAAATTTCTTTCTAATTTAACTTTTGGAAAAGCTTTAGCCTTGAACAACGTTCTGTACGTTCCCTCCATTCGTAAAAACTTAATTTCTGGTACACTTCCCAACAAAGGCCTTAAACTTGTTTTGAATCTGATAAATTTATTATTTCTCGTGGAGGAGACTTTGTTGGGAAATGTTATCTCAATGGAGGATTATTTCTACTGCACATTGTTCAGGAGATTACTAATAATGCAAGTACTTCTAATTTTGTTTATATTGCTGAGTCTATTGATTTGTGGCATGGTAGGCTAGGTCATATGAATATTGCTTCTATAAAAAGACTTAGAAAAATATAATTAATTCATGCGGTTAACATTGATAGTTTTTCTAAGTGTCCTGTTTGTGTAGAATCAAAATCTGCCAAAAAGCCTTTTAAAATATAACTAGTAGAAAGACAGAGTTGCTTGAATTAGTGCATTCACACTTAGCTGATTTCAAGAACACTATTAGTAAGGGTGTAAAGAAATACTACATCACTTTTTAGATGACTTTTTGAGATATACTAAGGTATATCTTCTTATGTCTAAGGATGAAAGTATGTTTTTAAAATACAAAGTAGAAGTAAAAAATCAATTTCACAGGAAAATCAAGAGACTTAAGTCTGATGGAGGTGGTGAATATAGTACTAATATTTTTGTGAGAAAAATGGTATTATAATGAGGTTAGTGCCCCCTATACTCCCCAACAAAATGGTGTAGCCAAATTCTATGCTTTATGTTCTTAGTAGAGTCCCTCGTAAGAAGTTAGATAAAACTCCTTATGAATTATGGAAAGGATTTTCCCCTAACTTGAAATTTCTAAAAATGTTGGGGTGTTTGGCTAATATTAGTCTACCTAATTTCAAACAATTAACTGTAGGACCCAAGATTTTTGATGCAATTTTAATTGGTTATGCTCAAAACAATAAAAATGGTATTGTTGTTGTTGTTTGTTGTATGCTTAAAATAGTGTTGCATATAGATTTCTATTTTCGAATTATCATTCTATTTGTGATTATAGAGATATAGAATTTTTTGAGCTTGTTTTCCCATTGAAAGATAATGTTCCTATTGATGGCCTAATAACGTTTCTACATCTATATTTGTTAATTCTCATATTGTGCCTTTTTCTAGTAATACTATTAATGATCATGAAAATGAACTTAGAAGGAGTAAGAGACGTAGAATTGAAGCAAGCTTTGGTCCTAAATTTATTGCTATTTTTTTAATTGAAATTATTGATCTTGATCTTTTTAATTATGATTAGTGTCTTATCTATTTAATAGAAGAAGACCCTAACACTTATGATGAAGCAGTGAGGTCAAAAGATGCTAATTTTCGGAAAGAAGCTATTATAAGTGAATTAGACTCTATAGATTCTAATCACACTTGGGACTTGTCTGATTTGCCTAAAGGTTATAAACCCATAAGTAGCAAGTGGATATTTAAGAAGAAATTGAGACCAGACTGTACAATTGAGAAATAAAAGATTAGACTTGTTATAAGGGATTTTAACCACAAGAAAGGCATTGACTACTTTGATATTTATTCTCTTGTGACTAAAATATCAACTATTAGAAATCTTGTTGTCTTAGCCGCTACCCATAATTTAGTGATACATCAAATGGATGTTAAATAGTGATTTAGAGCAAGAGATCTATGTGACTCAATGTCACGACCCGAGTTCGCCCTCCGTAAACTGTCGTGACATCACCTAGTCTCTACGACTAGGTAAGCCTAACAATTTTTGAAAAAGAACCAAAATGCGAAAAAAACTAATAAAAACTGAAGATAAACAAATATAGAGTGTTTAAGATGTCGTTCTGCATAACCAATACAAGATCTCAAAAAAAACTGAACAATTCCCAAAACCTGGAATCTCATGAAATCATAAGCTATGAATACTACATTGTGCTCTAACTCCAGAATGTCTAAACAAAAGTAAATATAGAAGGGCTAATACTATAAGAGAGAATGGAAAAGGAATCCTCGGTCTGCGAACGCGGCAGATATACCTCGAAGTCTCTGGTGAATCATCTCGCCTCAAGAGCAGTAGGGTTGAGTAGGAATACCTGGACCTGCACATGGAAAACATGCGCAGAAAGGGCATGAGTACACCACAACGGTACTTAGTAAGTGCCAAGCCTAACCTCGGTCGAGTAGTGAAGAGGAAGGTCAGGGCCCTATTGATTATAGCTGAAAAATGAGATAAAACAGTATAGAATATGACAATATAATTAAATGCTAACAGTATGAACTAATGCAGGATAACAAAAATAACAAAAACTATTATAGAGACAGAAGTAATCACATAAAGAACATAGCTTAACATAGAGATAACAACCGGGGATCTCCCAAGATATCGTCCTGTAGTCCCAAATATAAATATCCAGTGGATCTCCTGAGATACCGTCCCATAATCCATTTCATAGTGCGCAGGGATCTACTGGAATCCCATTCCGTAGTCCCAAATGTAAATACTCAGTACTAGGGGAAATATACCGGGTGCAGTCCCGTAGTTCCAATGTAAAAGTGCAGGGAGATCTCCCAGAATACAAATCTGTAGTCCCAAAGTAAACATATAGGGGGAACTCTCGGGATACAGTCCTGTAGTCCCAAAGTAAATACACAGTAGTAACACGAAGAATACTCAATTCAATCAAATTTCACGCCAAGGTAAAACAGGTATTTTCTAACCTAGCATGCTGCACATGATCCAAATAAGGCAGTTGAACAAATAAGAAATTAAGTCAATTAGACATGCTTCCCTAAGCTAACAACAGGCTTAAATTGCAAGTATTATAAACAGGAAAGGAAACACAATTTTAGTTACTTAATAAAAACCGAATTTTTAACAATTAGCACAAGTACGCACTCGTCACCTCAAGTACAGGGCATTTCAAATATCAACAATGCCAAATCCTAAGGGAACTTCCCCCACACAAGGTTAGGCAAGCCACTTACCTCGAACCGACTCAAAAATAAACCCGAACCACGCTCTTGCCATGAGTACTCAACTCCAAATGGCCCAAATCTATTCAAATCAATTGCATAATGTACATAAAATTTCAAGTAACTGATTCCACTAATTAATTCTAAGCTAATACACGAAATTAGGAAAAATGACCAAAATGCCACCTGGACCACGTCTCGGAATCGGGTAAAATTTACAAATTCAGAATACTCACACTCTCACGAGTTCATACATACCAAAATTATCCAAATCCGATGTCAAATCCCCAATCAAAATTCGAAACTTAGTCCTGAGAACTTTTCCAAATTTTCCCCCAATTTCTCACCCCAAATCCAAAATTAGATGATGAATTCACGTTTAGATTAATGGGTTATAAGCAAAAAGGAGTTAAGAATCATTACCCGCAAACTCCCTCCGAAAATTTCTCCAAAATTCGTCTCATGCCGAGCTCCCAATTCAATTTTGCAACTTATGAACTCAAACCCTCGATTTTCTCTCTTTTCTACCCAGCAAATCTGCTTCTGCGGTCATGGAACCATACCTACGGTCCCGCTTCCGCAGAAAAATAACCGCACCTATGATAATTCATAAATTTGCCATTTTCGCATCTGCGACCAATGTACCACATATGCGGTCTCGCAGGTGCTGCTTCTAGCCTTCCCTCACCTGGCCGCATCTGCAGTCTCTAAGATGCTTCAATGGCACCACACTTGTGGTCCCATTCACGCAGGTGCGGTTATGACAGGTCCAGCCAACCTCAATGTCTTCCTAAGTCCAATTCAACTTCCGTTAAGCGCCCGAAACTCACCCGAGGCCCTCGGGACCTCAACCAAACATGCCAACCAATCCTAAAACATCATTCAAACTTGTTCCAACCTTCAGAACGCTCAAAACAACATCAAAACACCAGTTTAGCATCAGATTCAAGCCTAAGAACTCCAAAAAGCCTCAAATTATGCTTTCAATCAAAAAGTCTATCAAACCTCGTCCGAATGACCTAAAATTTTGTACACATGTCACATTCAATACTATAGAGCTACTCCAACTACCAGAATTCCATTCCGACCCCGATATCAAAATCTCACTATCGAATCAGAAACTTCAAAAATTCAACTTTCGGTATTTCTAGCCTAACTGAGATACAGACCTCCAAAACACAATCCGAAAATGCTCCTAAACCCGAAATCACCCAAAATAGCTAACGGAACCAACAAAATTCCATTCTGAGGCCGTCTTCACACTGTTCTAACTATGGTCCAAATTCTAAAATTTAAACTCTCATGTAGGGACTAAGTATCACAAAACTCTCTGAAACTCCAAATAAATCCTCTCGGCAACTCACAATAGCAGAAATAAACACGGGAAAAGCATTTAATAGGGGATTAGGGCGTTAATTCTTAAAATGGCCGGCTGGGTCGTTACACTCAACCTGAGGATTATTTGTGATCCAAGGACAAGAGAATAAAGTATGCAAATTGAGAAAGTCTTTATATGGTTTTAAATAGGCACCTAAGCAATGGTATGAGAAATGTAATAGCACACTAGTAGATAATGAGTTTGTTGTTAATGTATTTGATACTTGTGTTTATTCCAAGATGGTAGGATCAGATTGTGTGACTATATGTTTGTATGTGGATGACATGTTAATCTTTGGCCCTAATGTAGATATTGCAAAATGATACTAAGAATTTGCTTTCTAAATTTGAAATAAAAGATTTTGGAGATAAAGATGTGATTTTAGGCACTAAAATTAAAAGAACTGGTAATGGTTATTCATTATCTCAGTCTCATTACATTGAGAAATATTGAAAAGGTTTTGACTTTTTTTAATGTAACTCCTGTGAGGACTCTATATGATCCTAGTATACACTTGAGAAAAAATAAATAATCTAGTTTTTCTCAAACTGAATATGCTAAAATAATTGGTAGTGTAATATTTTTCATGAATTATGCACGGCCTGATATTGCTTATGTTGTTAGTAGATTGAGTAGATATACCCAGTAGTGAACACTGGAATGCTCTTCATCGTTACTAAGGTATTTGAGAGGTACTATGGATTGGTGTTTCCATTTTAATAAATTTCCTACTATTTAAGAAGAATTTTGTGATGCAAACTAGGTTACTGACAATGATGAATTTAGCTCCACTAATGGAAATGTGTTTACTTTTGGTGCATGTGCTATTTCGTGGAAGTCTTCAAAATAGACTTGTATAGTACGTTCGACCATGGAATCTAAATTTATTGCTCTTGAGTTAGCATGGCAAGAAGATGAATGGCTGAGAAACTTATTGGCAGACGTGCCTTGGGGAAGACAAACTTCATTGGTTTCTTTACATTATGATTCACAAGCGGCAATTAAAAATGCCAAGAATAGTGTGCACAATAGGAAAAGAAGACATATATGCATTAGGCATGGTATGATGAAACAATTATTGAAACATAGTGTTATTTCCTTATAATATGTAAGGCCCGAAAGAAATTTGGCGATTCCTTTAACCAAGGGTTTGGAAAGGAAAGTTATCCTTGAAACATCGAGGGGGATGGGGCTAAAGCCCATGGATTGAGGAAGCATGATCGACTTAGAAATTTTCTATAGTTCCTATCAAAGGAGAGGGAGTTCCAAAACTTGCTTTTCTGACAAATGGTTATGAGTTTATGCGTGTTTATTTCAACATTGGCAGTATACGAAGGTGTTAGAATGAGACTCTATTTGATAAGAGTTTTATTACCAGTATTGGGTTGTTTTGAGCAGCTACTGTGATTAGAAGTTATCGCTATGAGTATTTGAGTTATATGGTATATCATGTATTTTCGTCTTGAGTTATGGCTATGGCTTGATGCAGCTTGTTAATACTTATACAATTCGTCTTGAGTTATGGCTATGGCTTGATATAGCTTGTTCAAACTTATACAGTGTGTAGATGCGATATTCTCATCTTATAGAAAATTTTGGATGTGGAAATTGGATTCAAAGGCTTATGGGCTAGGTTGGATTAAGATATTCCAGTCACGTCATTTTATTAGATCTATATGGGATAGGATGATGTGGGATCACCTCCGGGTATGTGCAAAGTGAGGTTACACGGCGATTTCATGGCTTTTAAAACAACTCTAGGCACATTCGAGGACGAACGTATGTTTAAGTGGGGGAGAATGTAATAAACCGATCTGTCGTTTTGAGCATTTGCATTTTGCTCGGTAGTTTGGGGGCATGAGTATCTCTATATGATGTATTAGGACTTATGTGCAAAATTTGGATTCATTCCGACTTGAATTCATATGTTTCGGCGAGAGTTTGTGGAAGTCAAAAGTTCGAAAGTTATTAAGTTTGAACTGAGGTGCATTTCATCATTTCGATATTGTTATGTGTGTTTTGAGGCCTTGAATAGGTCTGTATTATGATATGGAACTTTTTGGTATGTTTAGATGGGGTACCAAGGGGCTCAGGTGAGTTTCGGATAGGTTTAGGTTGTGTTACGCTCGTTTTTCTTATGTTTTGACGTCGTTTCTTCAAGCATAAATGGTATCACATTAAACAAATAAGCTTCAATTTTTGTTTTTATTGGAGCATTAGATCTGTATCGTAATTACAGAGTCATAGAAAAAAGAATTATCAAATTTGGACATCGTATGAGGATTCCATGGTCGTTTTACTAAGAATTGGGTTGCCATATTTTCAGATTAATTACGGAATTGCCACTGCTGCGTATTTAAAAATATGCACTATTTTCAAATATTAAAACCAACATATCTCCTTTAATATAAGGTCAAATAGAGTTATTCAAGAGCCTAGCTTGACTAGAATTTCACAAGAAATCTATTGGAGGTATCAAAAGTAAATTTCGAGATCTTTTGGCACAAGAAACGAGGTAGAACAGTTTTAAAATGAGGGTTTTGAGATGGGGAGATCGGAATTGAGCAATTTTTCAAGGCACTTTTCAGCATATGAATTGGGGTAAGTGTTCTCTACTCGGTTTTAGTTATATTTTATGAATCTATCTTCGATTTTAGCTTTTGGTTGATGAATTTTAAAGAAGAAATTGGTGGATTTCTACACCCGCTACAGGGTTCAAAATAATACCTAAATTTGCACACAAGGTGAAGGGAGTAATGTGAGTACGCCAACTCAGTAAGTAATAAAATTAAATGAAATTTGAGCAATAAGAGAACACATACGCCACGTCAAAATGCTAAAGCAAATACAGTACATTTCCAAAAATAGTACAGAAATTATTTACTCCGTAAACCATGCTCAATTTCAGTAAAAAAACCTTTTTAAACAACTTTCAATAGTTTCAAAACGAGTGATTAAAACAGTGAGTAAACATGATAAAAATGTAAACAACCCCTCGAGCAAAACATGTACCATAAACCGCCCTCGGGCATAATATCATTAGAACCAGCCCCTCTGGCTACCTGACAATCACTCGTAATTAGCCCCTCGGGCATAACAAGAATCAAGAACCGCCCCTTGGGCAACATAGATCAAGAATAGCCCCTCGGGCTTCAATATGAAACAACAACAGCCCTTCGGGCTCAACACATCACACACACTTGTACCCGCGCTCACTGGGGTGTACAGACTCTGGAAGGGGCCCATTACGGCCCAAGCACAATAACAAGCCATCTCATGGCATAATCAATAGGCTCTCGGCCTTATATCAATCACAAGCCACCTCGTGGCATAATAAATCTGGCCCTCGGCCTCTTATATATCACAATCGGTACCACATGCTGCAGCGCGCAGCCCGATCCCATAGTATCCTCAGAACACAGGCCATCGGCCTTACTCAGTCAGAATCTCACAAGCCACATGGGCAACAGTAAAACAATTATTCAGCTCAAAATCATTTATGAAATCAAAGGAGTGAATAAAATTGAGTTATGAAAACAGTAAGAATATAACATGACTGAGTGTAAACATTAAATCCAAACAGTGTAACGACCCCGGTTCGCCCTCCGTGAACCATCGTGACGGAACCTAGTCTCTACGACTAGATAAGCCTAAATTGCAGAAAAGAAACAAAAATTTACGAAAGTAAAATAATTTAAAATAGAAATAAAGGAAATAAACAACCTTTAAAGGTGCCGCTTGGCATACAATTTATTTAACACTCAAAACTAACACATAAATCCAAGACCCGAAATCCCATGAATCACAAGCTAAGAAGTACTACATAGCTCTAACTCCAGAATGTCTAACAAGAACTGAATACAAAAGGGCTAATACTAAACAATAAGAATAGAAAGAGACTCATCGGTCTACGGACGCGGCAGATATACGTCGAACTCGCTATAGCAGTTGCCTCGCCTCATAGGTGGTAGGACTGAGTCGAAGTACCTGGATCTGCACAAGAAACACATGCACAGGAAGGGCATGAGTACACCACAGCGGTACTAAGTAAGTGCCAAGCCTAACCTCGGTTGGGTAGTGACGAGGAAGGTCAGGGCCCTACTGAGGTTAAATAAGATATAAGGTTTAACAGTGTGAAATAAACAGTATAATAAGTAACACAGGATATAAAGGACAACAACGACTATTACAAAGGCAAGTAAAACACAGAAAGAGAATACAGCTCAGCTTCGAGATAACAACCGGGGATCTCCCATGATATCGTCCTTTAGTCCCCAAATATAAATATCATATCCAGTGGATCTCCCGGGTGCAGTCTCGTAGTCCAACTCATAAATGCGCGGGAATCTACCGGGTACAATCCCGTAGTTCCAACGTAAAAGTGCAGGGGGATCTCCCGGAATGAAATTCCGTAGTCCCAAAGTAAACATACAGGGGAGCTCCCGGGATACCGTCCCGTAGTCCTAAAGTAAATACATAGCAGCAACAAGAACTCAATTCAATCAATTTCATACCAAATTCAGGTAGATAATTCTAACCTAGCATGCTTCACGTAATGCAAATAAGGCAGTTAAGTCAAATAGAACAATTTAGTCAAGTAGACATGCTTCTTTAGACTAACAACATGCTAAATTTACAAGTAGTGTAAGCAAGAAACGAATAACACAATTCAAGACTATTTTTAATCAAATAAAAACCGGATTTCCAACAATTAGCACAAGTACGCGCTCGTGACCTCACGTACAAGGCATTTCAATTATCACAATATCAATCCTAAGGGGAAAGGTCCCCCACACAAGGTTAGACAAGCAACTTACCTCGAACCGCCTCAAATGTCAACCCGAAACCACATTCTTGCCACGAGTATCCAACTCCAAATGGCCCAAATCTATTCAATTAAATTTCATAATGTAAATAACACTTCAAGTAACTAATTCTACAATTAAATTCTAAGCTAATACGCGAAATTAGGTAAAATGACCAAAATGCCCCTCGAGCACATCTCAGAACCGGGTAAAATCTATATTTCCAGAATCCTCACACTCTCACGAGTTCATTCATACCAAAATTACCAAAATCGCACCTCAAATGGTCCACCAAATCCTCAATCAAAGGTCTCTATTACTAAGCCCTAGTTTCCCAAATGTTCACCCTAAATTTCCATAATTTCTAGCCCTAATCCGTGAAATAATGACATAGGAACGAGTGTTATGTCCAAACTCCATACCTCACTGATGTTCCCTTGAAACCCCTCTTTCAAATCGCCCAAAAAGCTCCTAAGCCGAGATAATAATGGTGGAAATAAGCCCAAGGTCGCAGAACCCCTTTTAAATCAACTGTCCAGCAGTTTTCGCATCTGCGGCCTAGGGACTGCTTCTACGGACCAAAAGTGACTCATGTGACCCATCACTTAAATGCCCAGATTCTGCATCTGCGGCCCCTCATCCATAGGTGCAGTACCACTTCTATGAAAAATATACCGCATCTGCGATTCCTGATGGCGTCCCCCATTTTTCACTTCTGCGGCTCCTCTTCCGCACGTGCGGCATCACATCTGTGGTCCCCAAAACGCAGGTGAAAAAAATACCAGAAGCAGCAAAGTTCAGTAGCTGCTCACACCCCTCAAACTCCCCGACAACCATCTGAAATCATCCCGGGGCCCCCGGGACCTCAACCAAAGGGACCAACAAGTCTAATACCACTGTCCAAATATTGTCAATCCTTAAAATGCCTAAAACAACATCGGAACCTCAAATTAACCATGGATTCAAGCCTAAGAATTCCAAATTTCCCAAAAAACGCTTTTGATCAACAAGTCTATCAAATCTCGTCCGAATGACCTGAAATTTTGCACACACGTCACATTCAACACTATGAATCTACTCCAACTTTCGGAATTCCATTCTGACTCTCGGATCAAAATCTCACTATCGAACTGAAAACTTCAAAAATCTAACTTTTTGCATTTCAAGCCTAAATTAGCTACGGACCTCCAAAACACAATCCGACGGAGCTAACGGAACTATCGGACAACTTTCCAACACTTGAGCTCTCACTTAGGGACTAAGTGTCCCAAAACTCTCCGAAATTCAAAACCGACCATCCCGGCAATTCAAAATAGTAGAAATAAATACGGGAAAAGCAGTAAATAGGGGATCGGGGCATAAATTCTAAAAAATGGCCGGTCAGGTCATTACAAACAGTGAGGTAAAAACAGTAGTAAAAGCCCCTGAGGGTCCAAACAATCGGTACAAGGCCCAAACACAGCATTTATCCCCAAGCACGATAATATTTTCCAAGATATAGCAATATTAAAAAGTTTTCAAGTAAAATACGCGACTTATTATTTGTACGGGATGGACCAAGTCACGATCCCACGCTCGTCATCTAACGTGTGTGTCTCCTCAAAGTAGCAAAATGATGTGTGTCACACCTTTTTTTTTATGGCTTACACCCCGCGGAGGGTATAAAAAGCGTTTTTCCAATCAAAGGACAATTGAAACGGGATTCTTTTATTAAGAGATTCAGAGTCGCCACTTGGAATATTTATGGTGTCCCAAGTCACCGGTTTGAATCCCGAA
>MU771998.1:19857-40820 GCA_026770625.1 Nicotiana glauca
TGCACTTGCCGAGGGTCGACGGCGCGCCTATAGATGCATCTATTAATCTGCCGAGGTGTTCGGCCCGTTCCAAAATAAACACACCAGACAGATAAACAGTCAGGAAGTCAACGTGGAGCAAATATCCAGGAAAAAGTCAATTCTCTTTTTATTAATTTGAGAAAAACGAAGCTTAAGTCTTTAGAAAATCCAAATTTATTAATTTGATGTGATTTATTACCCCGCTCGCGAATCATCCATGCGACGCGGTACACATAATACACATGCTCAGATGGCCAATTAGAATTTTATCGAGGAATAATTATCCAATTAAGCAAATTCTCTGTTTAACAATTCAGGAATGATGTTTAATTTCTTTTAAATTTTCTTACTAATTAGAGGTGGTTTAAACAATTCAAGTCATCAATGAGTCCATAATTTATTCAAGTATAGCGTGCTTTCTGGGTCCCAATCTACCCGGACAATAGCATAATAGTAGCTACGCACGGACTCTCGTCACCTCGTGCGTACGTAGCCCCCACAAATAGGAGCACTTAATCATTCACTTCACCTATGGGGTAAGTTCCCCATCACAGAATTAGAAAGGGGACTCACCTCGCTCCGAAGACTCGAAATCGCCATTCTACATCCTCCCGAAGGCTTGAACCAACGCGCAATGCACCCAAACTAGCCAATTAACGACAAACTAATGAGAATATACTCAAATACTTGTTAACAATTCATATTATACGGATTCCCAACTTCATTTAGTGAAATGACCAAAATGCCCTCGGGCCCACGTGCCCGGAATACAAATTTTCTCGAAGGTAAAAGTTACCCATGACCTTAGGAATTCAAATATATGATTTTCTCCTAATTCCATACTAAAAATCGTGGCTAAAATCCAAGTTTATAATTTTCTAGGTTTTCAACCAAAACCCCAATATTTACACAAATTTCCATGCTTAAATTCATATATAATCAATGTATTTAACTTATAATAGGTGGGAATAAATTACCTTAACATTGATGGCAAAAATCCCCTCTAGCTCTCCACAATCGCCCCAAGCCATGAAAAATGGGAGAAATGAACTCAAAATCCGACTTAAATTAAGCTTCTGCCTGCAGTCGTTTCCGCTTCTGCTGAATAATTACCACTGATGCGGTTTCGCTTTTGCGGTTAAAACTTCGCTCCTGCGATCCCCAAGCTCAAGCCAGAATTCCGCTTCAGCGGAACACAAACCGCATCAGCGGTCCCGCTTAAGCGGTCCAGATACCGCTTCTGCGATTCCTCCCCAGGCCAGCCTTTCCGCTTCGGCGACCTCTCCTCCGCAGATGTGGTCCCGCTTCTGCGGAGACTTGACCGCATCTGCGGTCCCCCAAGCCTTAGCCCAAAACTGCTTCTGCAAGATTTTGACCGCATCTGCGGTCCCGCTTCTGCGGTCCAAGAACCGCAGATGCGGTTATGACAGAAGCAGCACACTCAGCCTTCCAAATTTCCAAATTTCGATCCGTTAACCACTCGGAATCCACCCGAGGCCTCCGGGACCTCAACCAATCATACCAACTAATTCCAAAATACATTACGGACTTGGTCGAGGCTTCAAATCATATCAAACAATGCTAAATTCATGAATTACACTTAAAATCCAAGTTTTTGAACTTTAAAATTTCTAACTTCTATTTCCGATATTTAAACCTATCAAATCACGTCCGATTGACCTCAAATTTTGCACACAAGTCATATTTGATATTACGGACCTACTCTAACTTCCAGAATTTGATTCTGACCCCGATATCAAAAAGTCAACCCCTCGGTCAAACTTTCCAAAACCTTCAACTTTCAATCTTTAGCCAAATGGCTTCAAAATGGTCTACGGACCTCCGAATTCACTTCCGATCGCGCCCCCAACTCCAGAATCACTATACAGAGCTATTCACAGTCTTGGAATTCCAAACGGACTTTGATAACACTAAAATGCTCTTCAAGCCAAACTTATGAAATTTCTTCTAAAATGCCAACTTCCACAATAGGCGCCAAAACGCTTCCGGGTTATTCAAAACCCAAGCCGGACATACGCCCATGTCCGAAATCATCATACAAACCTGCTGAAACTTTCAGATCCCAATTCCGAGGTCGTTTACTAAAAATTTCAATCCTAGTTCATTCTCTCAACTTTAAGCTTTCGAAATGAGAATTCTCTTCCCAAATCAACTCTGGACTTCTTGAAATTCAATTCCTACCACGCGTACAAGTCATAATACCTGAAATGAAGCTGTTCACGACCTCCGACTGCTGAACGGAGCGCTAGTGCTCAAAACGACCTGTCGGGTCGTTACATGGACATCGAACATTCTCACCACTCATGTGATTTCGTTGAGAATGTGCAAACAGTAGAAAGTTATCCACACCTGTTATAAAATTAGAATTAATACCCCCTGGGCCATCCAACCTCTCGTACATCCAAGCACACTCTAAATTATCCATATTTCTATTTAATGTAGAAACAAAACATACAATCATACTTCGTTTTCTATGAGTAAGACAATAAGAATGTTCTAAAGGGAAGTACTGATTGAGATAATTTTTTAACTAAACCAATATTTGAAATGCCTGAAATCCAAATTAAATAGTACAAGTAATTCACATTATTTATTGAAAGAAATGATAAGGGGTTGAGAAAGATAATCTTACTATAAGAATATGAAGAATGTAGCTACTGAAAGGAATATTAACATATAAATCATAATAAAAAATTATATATGAAACAACTTCGCGATTTATTGACCATATGCGTCTTTGATTTTTTATTTTATATTTTTAAATTGAATAATCTAAATAGTTGGGCTGAAACACAAATGTATAGAATAACTTTAAGAACTAAGTTAAAAAACTTACAGGGTTAAAGAAAAAGCTCAACCCATTGCATTAATTACAATTTTAATACTTTCATATTTTAATATTCTTTTTAATAAGTGCGACTTGAGATAGTGACGGAACCAGGTATCAAACATAATAATAATAATAATAATAATAATAATAATAATAATAATAATAATAATAATAATAATAATAATAATAAATGAATGCATATTTTTTATTCTATTCTTTAATTCTTTACAATTGCACCAAAACCGCTAGCTTTTTGTATCCACCTAATTGTCCATATTATCAATGAAAGAGATATAATTCATGGTAAACATCAAGCTAAACTATGCAAGTATCTGATACCTATTAAGCTGAACCAAAAAAGCCCAAAAATTCATTTGTTCAAACACCCATTTGATGTTATTAATCAACAATCAATATAAAAAAATTTGATCCATACACAGAGAAAGGGAGTTCTGGGAAAAATATTAAATAAGATGCATGAAAATTTATTTATTAAGTTATATACTATCATTTCAAAAGTTGCTGCACTCTGGTGGAAAATTGCTTGAAATTGTGAAGAGGTAAGATTTTTAAGATGACTGTGTTATGGAGATGAAATTAACAAAACAAAGAAGGTAAATTCTTGTGATGACCCGAAAGGTCATCACTTGTTTTAGAAATAAATTCTGTCTTTCGAGGTCTAAAAACCTCCTATTTATGTCACCTCAATTTGTGTGCGTAGTCTTGGCGTTTATCCGGAAAGTCGTTATGTGAAAATCTGTGAAAAATAGTAAATTTTTCTTTTAAAATGAATTTAAGTTGAGTTCGGTTAATATTTTTGGTAAATGGATCCGGACCCATGATTACACGGTCCCAGAGGGTCTGTATGAAAATATGGGACTTCAGTGTATGCCCGGAATCGAATTCTGAGGTCACAAGCCCGAGAAATAAATTTTTAAAGAAAATTATTTTCTGAAATATATATGAGTTTTTTTGAAATTTGAATGTTTTTGAAATTGATGGTATCAGTCCTGTATCTTGGTGCTGGAACCCGATACATGTCTTATATGGTATTTTGGTTGAGCCTATAAAATTTGATAAGAAATAGACTTGAAATGACGTGAATTGACCCCTCAATTGTGAAACTTGGAACTTAAGTGTTCTTGAGATTTTCTTTGATTTTGATGTTAAATTTGTTGTTAAGGGCATTAGTTTGGCAATTTGATCGCACGAATAAGTTCATATGATATTTTAGAGTTAGTATGCATGTTTGGTTTTGAGCCCCGATGGCTCAAGTAAGTTTCGGGTAGGTTCCGGGGTGTTTAGATTTAGAAAAAATACTGCTGTTGCATCAGTTCTAGTGTAATCGCACCTACGAGTCAAGCATCACAGGTGAGAGCTCGCCAGTGCACATATAGGGGTGCAGGTGTGGTTCATCCCTCTCATAGATGCGGACAAGCAGAAGCAATTCTGCAGGAGCAGATCTCCTTTCGCATGTGCTGCCCCAGTGGGCTTAACCATTTCTGCAGAAACGATCAATTTTCCGCACGTGCGCTTGCGCTGGTGCGACCCAAGCACCGCAGGTTCGAGAGTTGGGCAGTGAAGTCTTTTAAAATAAAACTTCATCGTTTTCTCTTTCACATTTTCATAAAACTAGAAGACCTAGGGAAATTTTCTCAAGAGGTTTTCTTTCCAAATCATAAGTAAGTGTCCATTAACTAATTTCTTTCAGCTCTCTATTATTTTTTATCAACTTTTATCTAAAATCCTAGGGTTTCAATGGTATAAAATTGGAGATTTAGGTAGAGTTAGAGCTTTTTGATTAATTGGGATTTAGATCTCATTTTGGGGTCGAATTTCTAAACTTATTGCATATTTGGGCTTGTGGATGAATGGGTGATTGAGTTTTAGTTCGAACCTCGAATTTCGACCAAGCGGGCCTGGGTAAATTTTTTACCTTTTGGGGAAAATGATAGGAAACTTGTAATTAAGCATTGGGTATGTTCAATTAATTTGAATGAGATACAAGTAATTTGGAGGCGAATTCTAATAGAAAAGTGGTGTTTGAGGCTTGAGTTGGCCGTGGAAGTTTGAGATAAGTGTTTGGTCTAACCTTAGCTTGAAGGATTAAGATTCGTGTCTTATTTTCTATATGTTAATTATGGAGTACGATGTATAGGCATAGTGTCGAGTATCTGTACGTCGGTGTCAAGCATGTTGTCACGACCCTAGTTCACCGATCGTGAATATGTCGTGATGGCACCTAGTCCCCACGACCAGATAAGACAAATACTTCGGAAAGTATAACAATTGCAGAAAAATAGAGGAAACCAAATTATACAACTAAAAGTAACGGTACTGGATGCCACTCGGCATGTACAACTCAAGAAAACACAAGTCTAACACTATTCCCAAAGACCCGGAAACTCACGGGCAACACAGGCTATGGAAATGTACAGTATGGCTCCAAAACTCCAGAATATTCTAACAACCGAAAGAGATAAAAATAGATACTAAAGATAGAGTAAGAAGGAGACTCGTCGGTTTGCGGATGCAGCAGAACTACCTCGAAGTCTCCGTGGTCCTCCTGCCTCACTGATAGTGCGCCTGAGTAGAGGTACCTGAATGATCTGGAAGGGCATGTGTACACCACAGCGGTACTCAGTAAGTGCCAAGCCTAACCTCGGTTGGGTAGTGACGAGGAAAGGTCAGGGCCCTACTCAGATAAACATAATAAATAATAAGGTAACAGAAACAATTAAATAAAATCTACAACAAACATCCGAACCGGATAAGCACAGGAGAGCAGTAATAGAAAGTAACGGTAACAGTACAAGTAAATACTGTCCTCAACCAGGAAATGATAACCGGGGATCTCTTGGTAACCCGAGGATCTCTTGGTATCCCGAGGATCTCTTGGTATCCTCAATAAGTGAGCCAGGGATCTCCTGGTATCCCGAGGATCTCTTGGTATCCTCAATAAATAAGTCGGGGGATCTCTTGGTATCCCAATGTATATATATAAACACGTGCCATGGATCTCTTGGTATCCCGCACCTTCAATCCAGAATAAGTCAAGTATAGGGGGATCTCCCGGGAAGCCATCTCGTAGTCCCAATTTAAAGCACACCACAACAACAACTCGCAGTTTTAGAATAAATGCTAAACTAGTACAAGTAATTAAAATTTCTAACCTAACATGCTTCACAGAGTGCAAATAGTACAGTTAAACAATTAAGCAAGTAAGTCAGCTAAGCATGCTTCTCTAAGCTAGCACAGGTCAAAAACTACAGTTTAAAGGAACAAGTAAACAGAAAATCTCCATGTAAATACTCCAAGTAGTAACGTGTTTACAACAATTTGCTCAAGTATGCACTCGTCACCTCACGTACGAGGCATTCAAATATTCAGAATATGTCCTAAGGGGAAATGTCCCCCACAGAAGGTTAGACAAGCCACTTACCTCGAACCGGCTCAATATCACTAGAAATCGTGCCTTTGCCACGAGTACCCGACAACAAATGGCCCAAATCTATTCAATTCAATTACATATCGTAAATAATATTCCAAACAACTGATTCCACTTTAAAAATTAAAGTTATGGAGCAAAAAATAGGTAAAATGACCAAAATGGCCCTCCATCCAACGTCTCGGAATCGAATAATTTTCTCATTTTCAGAACCCTCGTACTCTCACGAGTCTAACCATATAAAAATCTCCCAAATCGGAGGTCAAATGCCCCCTCAAAACCCCAAAGTTTGGTCTATGAACTTTTACCCCAAATTACCCAGTTTTTGATCCTGAATTCGAATTCAAATGATGTATTTAGCTATATAATGATGAAATATAATGAAAAGGGATCAAGGAAACGTTACCCAATGATTTTCTCTTCAAAACCCACTAAAAATCGCCTTCTCCCGTGCTCTCAATCGATTTTCAAACTTATGAAATTAAACCCTCAAAATTTTCTATTTCTGCCCCGACATTTCCACTTCTGTGGACAAGGGACCGCTTCTCCGGTCACGCTTAAGCGGCAAAACAACCGTTTCTGCGACTTCTCATTAAAGGGAGGTTCCGCTTCTGCGGATAAATAACCGCTTCTGCGGTACCGCTTATGCGGTACCGCATATGAGGTCAATCAACCTCTTCTGCGGTTCCTGAGGGGGAGACCAGATCTCGCTTCTATGATAAGGGAGCCACTTCTGCGGTCCCCAAACTGCAGAAGCAAAAATACCAGAAGAATAAAAACACCAGCTGCTACTAAACTTAGAGATTTTCCCCCGTTAACCACCCGAAATCATCCCGAGGCCCCCGGGACCTCAACCAAAAGTGCCAATACCACCTAATACCTTATTCAAACTTGTACCAATCCTTAAAACACCTAAAACAACACCGGAAATCCAATTAAATCAAAGATTCAAGCCTAAGAACTTCAAATTCCAACAAAATACACTTTCGATCAAAAACCTAACCGAACCTCGTCCGAATGACCTGAAATTTTGCACGCACGTCCCAAATGACATGACGGAGCTACAGCAACTTCCGGAATTCAAATCCAAACCTCAGATCAAAAACTCACTATCGGACCAGAAACTTTAAAAATTCAAACTTCGGCATTTCAAGCCCAAATGAGCTACGAACCCCCAAAATACATTCCGAACACGCTTCCAACTCAAAAATCACCTAACGGAGCTAACGGAATCATCAGATTTCCATTCTGAGGTCGTCTTCACACTGTTCCGAATACGGACTATTTTTCAACTCATAAGCTCTCATTCAGGGACTAAGTGTCCCAAAACACTCCAAGTCCTAACACCGAACGTCCCGGAAAACCAAAATAGCAGAAATGAACTTAGGGAAAGAGGTTAATGGGGAAACAAGGCATAAATTACAAAAATGACCGGCCGGGTCGTTACACATGCTCGTGAGTCTTGTATTGTAATTTTTGTAACTCCGTTGTGTTTTATTGTGCTTCATATGTGGATTATCATTATTGTTCCCTTGCCAGGATGTTGTTTTCATATTATTGTTCCCTTGCCGGGATGCTGTTGTCATATTATTGTTCCCTTACCGGGGTGTTGTTATTATGTTATTGTTCCCTTGTCGGGATGTTGTTGTTATATAATTGTTCCCTTGCAGGGATTATTTTATGATTGGTGTTGATAAGTGAAAGGGAGTGGGTTACACACCTACAATGGTACTAATTTTAAAGGGAGCAGGTTGCATGCATGCAACGGTAATATATGAAATGGGAGCGGGTCGCACGCCTGCAACGATACTATATGAAATGGGAGCGGATTGCACCCCTACAACGGTAATATATGAAATGGGAGCTAGTTGCACGCCTACAATAGTACTATAGGAAATGGGAGCGGATTGCATGCCTGCAATGATATTATATGAGATAGGATCGGGTTGCACGCCTGCAACAGTATCACATATGTACTTGTTTCTTATTTCCTTATCTTTTGCTTGAAATTGGTTTATGGCGTTCCATACATTTCTCTACTGTTATTCTGTTATTATTTGTTACTCCATGCATTATGTTTCCCCCACCCAACTTTAGCTATAATTATCTATTTTTATTTTCGATGTATATGACTTAACTGCACAAGTTTATTTAGTAGTCTGGTCCTAGCCTCGTCACTACTTCGCCGAGGTTAGACTAGGCACTTGCCAGCACATGGAGTCGGTTGTGATGACACTACACTCTGCACTGTGTGTAGATATTGATACCGGAGCATTTGGACTGTAGTGAGGGTGCTGTCTTCAGTCCATCTAAGCGACCAGAGGTAGTCCAGCAGACGCCCGCAGGCCTTGACGTCTCCTCCTATCATTTCTCTTTCTGTTTTTTTATTCATTCGGAGACATATTTGTATATTTCCATTCAGACGTTATGTAGTATTCTTAGTCCGTGACTTGTAACACAAAATTCTGGGTAGTATGTACTTCAAATTATGTAGTAGTGTTTGGTTAAACTATTAAGTTTTTCACCTTCCGCATTTCTAGTTATTTAATTTATTCCGCTGTTTAATCACTCAATACTTTGAATTGTTGAATATGCTTAATAAAAAAAGGTAATGAACTTATAAAACTCAGCTTGCCTAGCTTTTATGAGTAGGCGACATCATGACTCCCGAGGGTGGGAAGTCCGGATCATGACAAGTTGGTATCTGAGCTCTAGTTTATATAGGTCTTACAATTTATGGAAAAGCTTGGTAGAGTCTGAGGGACCGGTACAGAGATGTCTGTATTTATACCCAGAGGTTACAAAGTTAGGAAAACTTCACATTTATTCTTGCATGTGGTGCGGTTTGGTTTATCAATGATAATTGGATTTCTACTTTGTTCTTTCGCAGATGGCGAGAATATGTGCTTCCTCATCCACTGATCAGCAGCCATAGCCCCCAGCTTCAGCTCCTACGAGGGGCCGAGGCAGGGGTAGAGCTCAACCTAGAGTAGTAGCACTAGCGGCGGAGTCTCAAGTTGAGTTTGATGATGAGGTTCCGGCCCAAGCAGTTTCGGTGGACCCAACACAGGTCCCAAAGGGGTTCATTGCTACCCCATTACTCCAGGATGCTCTGGTCCGTCCAGTGGGCCTTATGGATAGTGTCACCCGGGCAAGCTTGCTTCCTGTAGCACCAGCCGTCTCTCAGGCTGGAGGAGGAGCCCAAACTCCTACTACTCACACTCCGGAGCAGATGGATCCCTAGTTTCAGACTCCACCAGCTCAACCAGTTGGAGCAGTTCGGCCGAGTGTGGTAGTTGAGACCGTTGATGGAGTAGCTATGTCTGTTGATGACTTGTGGAGGTTGGACAGGTTTACCAAGCTCTTCACTACCACTTTTAGTGGTGCATCTTCTGAGGATCCCCAGGAGATAAATGTCATGAGTTTCTCAGGAATATGGGGATAGGTGAGACCAATGGGGTCGACTTTACTACTTTTCGCTTATCTGGATCCACCAAGACTTGGTGGAGAGATTATTGTTTGGCTAGACCGGTTGGGTCACCAACTCTGACTTGGGATCGGTTTTCTTAGCTCTTTTTGGAGAAGTTTCTTGCTATCACTTAGAGAGAGATCTATCGGAGGTAGTTTGAACATCTCCAATAGGGTTCTATGACTGTTACCCAGTACGAGAATAGGTTTATTGATTTGGCCCGTCATGCTCTTTTATACTTCCCACTGAGAGAGAGAGAGAGAGAGAGAGAGAGAGAGAGAGAGAGAGAGAGAGAGTGAGGAGGTTCATTGAAGGACTTGATCAGCCTATTTGACTTCAGATGGCTAAGGAGAAGGGGATTGAGATTTCTTTTCAGGAGGCGACCAATGTGGCCAGGAGGTTTGAGATGGTTCTTTCACAGGGGGTGGTTAGGGGTCTGACAAGAGGCCTCGTGATTCAGACAGATTCAGTGGTGCCTCGTTTGGAGGAAAGGATTCGTATGGTAGAGGCAATCCTCCTAGGCCTTTTTAGTCAGCACTTCAGGCTTCTTACGGTGCCCAGGTGGCCATGGTTCTCACATGCAGTATTCCGATAAAAAAGTCTTATAGTGCGTCGCCAGCTCCTATCATTGCACCTCCGCTTCAGAGTTTTTAGGGTCGTCAGTCTTAGCAGTCGAGGGCTAGTTTTATTTGTGGCGACACGAGGAATATTTTTTGATTTTGCCCTCGAGCACCAAGCAATTCTCAGCACCAGATTTCTCGTGCCACGGTTCTGGCACCGAGTGTTCCACCGCCCGCTCAGCCAGCTAGAGGTGGAGCTAGGTAGGGGTGTTCATAAAAACCTGAAAAACCAAACCAAACCAAACCGACCAAAAAACTAATAATTTTTAGGTTTGGTTTGGTTTTGGTTTTGAATTTTAAAAACCGCTCAAAATTGGTTTGATTTTGGTTTTAATAAAAAATAACCGAACCAAACTGACTATAAAAGTAGCTATTTAAATTTATTATTACACCTATATTTATGTATATTTTTATATAAAGTTTCTAAAATTCTATGGTACATATTAGTCATTTATATTTTAGCCTAGTTCTTTGCTATTATAATTATCTAATTCTTTGCCTTTACATTCAACTTTGATTGGTAGTTTTCTTTTGCTAAGTACAAAAGTTTATTTCATGTTAAAAATAATCAATTTTTAATTGAATACTTAAATTATTCATCACTATTTGATTCAATTATCATCAATATATCTTGGTAAATGATAGATTTCTCAAAGGGCAATTGATTTGATAGTGTTACATTGAAAATGTAGTCGCTGGAATATGTGTTTGGTAGTGTATATCTCATATTTAATAAAAAAACCCGATAAATAACCAAAAAAACTGAAAAACTGAAAAAATTGACAGAAACCAAATCGATAAAAACTTACTTAATTGGTTTGGTTTGGTTCTAATATTTGAAAAATCGACTTGCTTGGTTTGGTTTCATATTTGCAAAAAAACGACTCAAACCGAACAACCGAACCATGAACACCCCTAGGTGGAGATAGAGGTGCTAGGGGTGGAGGTATAGGTATTAGAGGTGGAGCTCAGCCGCTAGAGGTGGAGGCCAACCAGCAGAAGGCCGTCCTAGAGATGTAGTTTAAAGTGGTGGGGCCCAACCTCGATGTTATGCTCTTCCAGCCAGGCTTGAGGCTGTCTTCCAATGCAGTTATCACAGGTACTGTTCTGGTTTGTAGTAGGGTTGCTTCAATGTTATTTGATCCAGGATCTACATATTCCTATGTGTCATCTTATTTTACACCATATTTGATCATGCCTAGTAATTCTTTGAGTGCTCCTGTATATGTGTCTACACCGGTGGGTGATTGTATTGTGGTAGACTGTGTTCATCGTTCTTGTATAGTTATGATTGGGGGTCTTAAGACTCGTGTAGATATGTTAATTTTGGACATGGTTTATTTTGATGTCATCTTGGGGATAGACTAGTTATCATATTATCACGCAATGTGAGCTTTACCCTCTTTTGATACAACACATGCACAGAATAGCTATGAGTCTATAGAACAAATCAGTCATGGTAACAGACATTTAGAAGATAGGGAAGAGTGCAACATGATCATATTGAAGACAAGAGTTTTGTTGAACAAAATCTGACATACCATTAGGGCCAATAGAATGCACTAGAAAACTAAGTAACTACATGGTTATACCAGTTAAGGGAGGGGTAAGGAAACTTAGTGAACATGCTGGGCAAGTGTCAAAGATCTAAGTAAAGTTTGAAATGATGATTACACTAAAGGAAAGAATTTAGACATGCTTAATAACATCAAACATATAAACAAATTGAATAACTAGTACAGTAATAAGCATGGATGTATAGGCATGGAACACATAAAGTTGAGTTTCAAATTTAAACTAGAGACATACCAGTTGAAGAAGTAAAGTGCAGAAAGTAAAAGCAAGTAGAGTTCCACAGTCTAGCCTTGGCTTTCAGCCGGTTAGACAAGCAGTTAGCATAAGTGGCAGAGAAAGAAGAGAGAGTTTAAGTATGTGTGTGTATTATGAACTATTGTTCATGTTTTTATAATGAAAGGAGAGGAGAGTATCTATAATAGTTTTAAATCTAGTTAAACTAAGGCAAGAATCAATTGTTCAGATATTATAGAACTACATAATTAATTAAGAACAAAAATAGGCTGAGTATCCCTTAATTAAGGTAGTAATTTACCAATGGTAGAAAATAGGTAACAGATAAGGAAATAATTCAAGTAACATAGGTACAGAATATGTAAATTAGAGCAAGATACATAAGGATATAATTAAGGAAATAATAGTAGAAATCAATTAATAATTGTCACGACCCAATTCCCATCCCCGGTCGTGATGGCGCCTCTCGTGAAGAGAAGGCCAACCAGAACAATGCGAATACCTCTGTTAGCTATTTTTAAGCTTTTAGCAAATCTTGAACAAGTGTAAATTGTTATAAAATACGTAAATAACAATACCAACAAATGATACCAACCCGACACAGCCCTAATCGGGGTGTCACAAGTCACGAGCATCTATAAGAATACGATTTCCACTTTACAAGTCTAGAAATACACTAAACAGAAATAATGAATAACATAGAAAGATAGTGGTGCTGCGAACGCTGGCAGCACCTCGCTAAACCTCTACAACTCTGCCTACACACAGCCAATGCCTGCTACCGGGTGAATAAATACCTGCAACAGCACGCGATGTGCAGGGAGTAAAGTTAGTACCCCAACTCGGTGAGTAATAAAGGTAAATAACAGCTAAGCAGTAAGAAATCACGTGAAGCAACCAACAAACAATAGAGAAGCCGGGTACAATTCTCTGAGAAAAACAGTGAAAACTGTGAAATCTTTAGAAATATCTTAGCTCAGTTTAAATCTATTTTGAAAATGATCCTTTCAATAGTTACGAAATGATTTCAAAATAGTTACTGCTAATGCGCACAGAAAAATCAGCTCCTCGGACAGAAATACCATGGTATAACAGGTAAAAAGGCAAATAAATATGCAAGATGCACACACAAAAGTTTGCCCCTCGGGCAACATCGCAAAACAGTACCAGCCCCTCAGGCTTAACATCAATCGCTCAGAATAGTATCAGCCCCTAGGGCACAATATCAATCACTCAGAACAGTATCATCCCCTCGGGCTCAGTATCATATCACATGGGTACCCGCACTTACTGGGGTGTACAGACTCCGGGAGGGGCCCCTTACGGCCCAAACGCAATATCAAGCCACCTCGTGGCATATAAGCAAGGCCTAAAAGCCTTCTCACGTCACATTCGAGGCCTGAAAGCCTCCTCACATAACACTCGAGGCCTGAAAGCCTCCTTACAATACACTCGAGGTCTGAAAGCCTCCTCACAATACACTCGAGGCCTGAAAGCTTCCTCACAATACACTCGAGGCCTGAAAGCCTCCTCACAATACACTCGAGGCCTAGAAGCCTCCTCACATCACTCAGCATATCCTTTCATACGGCCCTCGGCCTCACTCACTCCAGAAAACATCATAAGCCCCTCGGGCATCAATAAAATAGTAGTGCTCAGCCCAAATAACAGTGGAAATATCATTTAAGTCTCAAAGTTCAGTTAAAATGGCTGAGTTGTAAAACAATATAATCAACAGGACTGAGTTTGAGTAGTATATCAAATAGTGAGGAAAGAGTGATAAAAATCCCCGAAGGGTTCAAATAATTGGCACAATTCCAAATATGGCAATCAGCCCAAATCATGATAATAACAAATATGTTCCAGTCAAATACGCGGTAAAATCATCAATCGGGACGGACCAAGTCACAATCCCCAATGGTTCTCTATCCCATGCTCACTATTCGGCATGTAAGTCACCTCAATATAGCACTACGATGTGCAATCCAGGGTCTTAAACCGTCAGGATATTATTTACAATCATTACTCACCTCGAACCGGTGAAATCTCTAGCTCGCGATGCCTTTTCCCCTCAAATTAGCCTCCACGCGCGTCGAATCTATCCAAAATGAGAGTGAATACATCACAATAGACTAAGGGAACATAACCCAATCGGAAAGAATAAAAAAATATCAAAAATCACGAAATTTGCAAAACCCGAGCCCCGGGCCCACTTTTCAAAGAATAGAAAATTAGCATCAACGGATTCCTTATCTCTCCACGAGTCTATACATATCAAAATTACCAAAATCGGAGTCCATTTGTCCCCTCAAATTCCACTTTGAAATACCAAATTCCCAAGCCCTAGCTTTACCCTCTTTTGATGAATTTCCACAAATTTCAATGTAAATTCTACCGTTAATTCATGTATTTAGGTCAAGAAACTCACCTCCAATCACACCTAGTTGAAATTCCCTTCAATTTTCGTCCAAAAGCTCTCAAGGTTTCTAAAAAATGGTGGAAATGGACTTAAGCTCGCGGAAGAAAATGAGCTTTAAAACCGTTCTAAGAACAGTAATTTTCGCATCTACGGCTCCATTACCGTATTTGTGGCTACCGCTTCTGCGGTTATAATTTTGCTCCTGCGGATCTTTATTAAACCAACGACCGCTTTTGCGGTCCGCTATCCGCATATGCGGACCCCGCTTCTGAGGATAAGCACTAAGGCCTCACCTTTTCGCACCTGTGACTATTCTACCGCATCTGCGGCCTCGCTGATGCGGCTCCCTTTCCGCATCTGCGGATTCTTCCATCCAAGCCAATAACCGCACCTGCAATCTTTCTTCTGCACCTGCACAACCGCATTTGCGGTTCCTTTTCTGCAGATGCGGAAATACCAGATACCAGATATACAACAATCTTACCAAGTCCAAATTCATCCCGATGGCCATCCAAAATCCCCCGAGGCCCCCGGTACCTCAACCAAAAGTGCCAATCCATCCTAAAACATCATTCAAACTTGCTCCAATCATCAAAACACCACAAATAACACCAAAACCATCAAATTACATCGGATTAAAGCCTAAGTTCTTTTAAAACTTCCGAATTACGCATTTGATCAAAAATCCGACCAAACGATGTCCGAATGACCTAAAATTTTGCACACACAACAAAAATCTCATGACGAAGCTACAACAACTCTCGATATTCCATTCCGTCTCCCGGATCAAAATCTCACCTATCAACCGGAAATTGCCAAAATACTAACTTCGCCCATTCAAGCCTAATTCTACACCGAACTTCCAAAACCAATTCCGATCATACTCCTAAGTCATAAATCACCCTTCAAAGCTAACCAAATCATAAAAACTCCGATCCGAGCTCGTATACAAATAAGTCAACTCTTGGTCAAACCTTTCAAATTCCAAGCTTTCAACTGAAACTGTTCTTTCAAATTCATTCCAAATTTTTCCGAAAACCAAAACCAACAATCTACATTAGTCATAATACATAAAACGGGGCAAGTCATGTCCGAGAACTGGCTATAAGGCGCAAAAGTTCAAAATGACCGGTTGGGTCGTTACATCATAGTCAACCACATAATAAGGTAAGAAATAATTTTAAGGGATCGGAAAAATAGCCGGGAATCTGTATAAGAGCATCAAAATTGTAAATTAGGTATTTCAAGAATAAAAAAAATTACTAATATTAAGGGAAATAGTATAGACTTCCATGAATAAACCAATAAACGGAGTACAAACAAGAAGAACCAAATTGGAAACCTTAATAAGATATCACTAGGATAATAATAATAAAATACTCTAACTTATCACAACATATACATGAGAATCACACATACAGACAAATCAACAGAATTAATAGTAAAGACGAATCAGAATCACAAGCTAAAGACAAACAAATTAGGGGTTTTCAATGCAATGAATCAAGTTAAGGAAAAACTTAAATAAACCATTTAAATATAGTAAAAATCATATGATAATACTAAAAATCAGAGGAGAAGTCGTTTTAAAAAGGTGTTAAGAAACCCTAGTCTTGAAGACGAAGGGTTACTTTAGAAAAAATCGGAAAAACCTTCGAGGAAAACAACAAAAGCCCATAATATACATAGATCTAAGACAGATCTAAAACAATTCAGAGAATCTTAAGAGTTAGGGTTTCAGAGAACCCAGAGAAGATGAGAAAACCTTAGAACGTTACCGGTTTTAGCCGCAAAAGTCATAGATCTTACTCGAATAGCCATGGATGGCCGAAAAATGGCATGAAAGACCACGGATAGGAGTTGAACAGCTTCAGGTTCACCTGAGGACCTCAGGGTAGTGTTAAACCGGAGTGGGGTGAAGCAGATGCCAGGAGATGATGAGAGGCCATGGTTTCCGGCGAGGGAGGTGGCCGGAGAAGGTGGATAGGGTCCATCGGAGATGATGAGAGAAGAGAAGGTTCTAGAGAGAACTAGAGACTGAGAGAGAGAGATGAGTGTCAGTTTAGTGAATGAGAAAATGCGGGTTTTGGGGGGGGGGGTATAGTCTTAGTTTAATTATGGTAAGAGTAAATCCGGGTCGTTGAGCAAAATTGATCAACGATCGAGATTAATTCTGGTTTGAGCCGGGTGGACTTAGGGATTTGGTTGGGTGATTTTAACGGATTGAGCCTGGGGTTTGTGTTGGTTTAATTGGGTTATAATTAAAATAAAAAATGGTTAATTGTTATATACCTATCGAAATTAAATAAATAATTATTAAAAATAGCTAATAATTAGATAAAATAAAATTAAATCTAAATAGGTGAAACTAATGTAATTAACTAATATTTAAAAATATAAAATGATCGATTATTGACTTAAAATAGCATAAAGTGTACAATTAGGCTACAATTGCAAAATTGTTGTAATTATAGCCAAACAATGCCAAGTTGACTAATTTGTGCTAATAATTAAATCCTAATAGGATAAAAATGATATATTGAGATATGAAATACTTTGAAATTACTTGTAATGTAATTTATGAATAATTATTGAATATAAAATACTGAATAAATTATAAAATAAATTGATAATAATATGGAAAGTTACGAAAAAATACCAATTATTATAAAAAGTGATTTTGAAGGCATATATGCAAAATTTAAAAGATTAGTTTGTGGCAAAATTGGGTATCAACATATTTCCAAAATTATTGTAATGATGATTTACTAATTTAATCTCTATACTTATACCATAATGTGGCTAATATATTTTTCATGCATTTTTATAATTGCATTTAGTATTTTTAAAGCTAAATTGCATATAATTGCATTGTTAGTCCTTTTAATGTGTAACTATATTTTATACGTGTAAAATTAGCCCCCATATTTTAAAAATGATAATTATACATTTCTTATCATTTTGTTATGGAAAAATTATTTTTTAGAAACTATTTGTTATTTTATCAAAATTAAAATAGGGAAATTGGATATTTAAATAACAACCAGATTTGGCATTCAATTTTAGCAAAATTGGACCCCAATCCCTAGTCCAATTTTCCTATTAAACAACCCAACCAGACCCAATTACCCCAACCCGACCCAATCCTTTTTAAATCCTGGCCGTTGATATTTTAGATCAACCGCCCTGGTTCCTCCTTTCCTTTTTAATTTCGAAGGGACCCCTAACCCTCATCATTTTTATAAACTCACCGCCTTCGGATTCTCTCGTCTCTCTTCTCGCTCAACCTAATCCTAATCAATTTTCAACCACCGCCACCTTCTCCGGTCATCTCCAGCGACCTCCTTTCAACCCCAAGCCTCCAATGGGTCTCTCGTCGCCTTGATCACCATCTCTAAGGCCTTCAAAGGTCCTGGGCCATGCCGACTTGGACCTAGGGTTTCTATTTCTATTACTCATGGCTTCTCCGATGTGATTTTGGGAAAAATCGCACCTTATACATCACAATCGGTGGAGTTTAGAACATATTCTTTCGATTTCTATTTGGGTGTCCTTTGAAACCCTAACTCTCGTCTGAATCTCTCAGATCTGTGCTATTTTTATTATTTAAGTCTGTTTCTTCCTATGTTTTGCACTTCTCTCGAACTTCTTCTGAAAGATCCTCTACTTCAAACCATTTTTATTTTCTTTAAAATTAGGGTTTTCTCGGAGTTCTTTCTACACCCATTTTTACCGATTTTCTTTACGATTAAACCTCTTTCCTTGCTTATTTTGACCGATCTTATGTTCTTACTTATTTTTAATTCGCATATGTTGAAAGCCCTAATTTCTAAGATTTTCTTTACTTTGGTTCTCTATGTTAGCCTGTTTACTTGACTCTTGTTAATCTTCCGTGGTTACCATGCTTCAAATGTGTTTTACTGAATCCTTGGCCTACTTATGTCACTTCTGTATGACTGTGGTCATTTTGTTTGTTCATCTCTTGCTTCTCTCAGTCAATATGACTAACCTTGCCGTTTGCTACGTCTGTTCGATCTTCTCTATTTATATGTTGAAAATACAGAATCACGACTCCTTCTTTATTGATTCTGATTTCCTTAACTGTTGGTGATTTAAAGATTTTCTTTAAGGCCCTAAAAGTTTTACCTCGTTTGTTTAAGCTGACTAAGTTCATTACCATATTTGCTATGATACTTTATTTCTACTGAGTAGTATCCTTAATTAAAGCTTTATGAATTTGTTCCTAATCGACTAATCTATGCTTACTGAACCTTGACACCTTCCTTATTTAGTCATGTTCTGCTTTTTCTTCTTACCTTATATGATACTGACCCCGTTTGATTTGATTCCCTTAACTTAAGGGAGTACTTCCTTGATTCTCTAATTGATTGATTACGAGTTCTTCAATTATTATACTACTATGATTCGTACCTTACTTCACTATCTACCTTACTTCGTTTATGTAATTCATTAATTGGCATGTAATAATTTGTAAATAGATATTTGGGGTATTTAGTAAAAAGGGGTGGGTAGATGTATACTTTATGGGGTAATATGGGTAGAGATCCTGCTCTTAGGACCTTGTTATTGGAATCTGACTGTTTGTGTAAGTATAAAACATGCTCATAGGTTTGCTCTGTTGAATCTGATTGCTTTTGGCATAATAGAAATCATGCCTACATGATTTCACTTCTACTTTTGTTTGCATCAGATAGAAATCATGCCTATAAGGTTTCACTTCTAATGTCGCTTGCATCAAGTAGAAATCATATTCCTAAGGTTTTGCATTTTTTTCATGATAGAAACCATGTTCATAGTTTCCAAATAATCATGTCTTAAATCAATTCAAATATAGATGCCATGCCTATAGGATTCGATTCCAATCCGGTTCTGATAAGTCTTTCTGTATGTTGCTGCAAATTGACTAAAATCAGTAATACACCTAGATATCACGCCTATAAGGATCTATACTCGCAATTCTATCTGGTAATTTAATCTAGCCTAATAAATCAACTTCATTACGCCTAGTCTTCTAAACCTGGTCTTATTAAGCGTTAACCTTTCCTGAAACAAGTTCTTTCAAAATTGAATTAAACTCATTACACATTATACTTATAGGTATTGAAGGAGTCTATTTCAAAATCGCGTTTGCTTCTGAATTAATATAGACACAGAAGACTGTAGACATGTGATTTTTGACCCTCCTCGAAATTTCACCCATTTTAGTGTAAAATAGTTTAAGCGTATTATTGCTATTTCAATTAGTTTTGACTCTTTTAATTTATTCTATCAAAAAAATGAAAATTACAAAAATATTTCTTCCTTTTAGTTGCTTTTAGTTTATTACTTTTCGTAAAATTCAAAAAAATACAAAAAATAGTACCTTTTTTTATAATTTAATATGATATTTGAAAAGGAAAAAGGAGTGTCGGTTCCATATACTATGACGATTATGGACATGTATGATGGGGAAAAGACTCGAGTTAGGACAGTAGGAGGTGACTCTGATGCTTTTTCGGTTGTTATGGGGTTACACAAAGGTTCTACGCTCAGCCCATTCTTATTCGCTGTAAGGCCCCGTGGAATCCCTACTCAAAAACCCGGATCCCGTGGTGCCAAGTTAGGATCATGCCGCGGCACAGACCTTTTTGGATTAAATAATACATTAAAAAGTCAAGAATTAAGTTTCCAGCAAAATGCAAGAAATGCGGTCCAAAATGCGGTCGCATAATTGAAATGCGGACCACATATATGCCGCAGAGTGAGGCAGAATGTTGGTTAAAATTGAAGTCAGTTATGTGGTCGAAATGCGGTCCCATAATCAAAATGCTGATCATATAGTCGTCGCAAATTTTCCTTTGAATTTGCGAAGTTCAGTTATGCGAAGCACTTTGCAACCGCAGAACATGAATGCGGATCGCATTCTTACCGCAAATTGAGTCAGAACGTATGGTTTTTGGGAGGCATTCTGCGGTCCATTATGCGGACCACATGTTCATTATGTGATCGCAAATGCAACCGCATATTTGACTCGAGGCTCCAATTTCCTAATTTTTTTAACCCGACCTCCCCATCGATATAAGGGACATTATAGCTCGTTTTAAGCATGTTTTCTGAGATTTTTAGAGAGAGAGGGTCTCAAAGGGGAAAGCATCACCCATCAAATTATCTTTGATCCTTGCTAAAACATTGAAGAAAATCAAGAGAAGACACCAAAAATTCGCATGCCCAAGAAGTAAGATTCATAACCATATCTCCTATTTCTACACTTAGATACATGGGGCCAGTAGAAAAGTAATTCAAGAATATAAGAGTGATGTTCTCTA
>MU772004.1:0-19330 GCA_026770625.1 Nicotiana glauca
TCCTGATATACTTTCAAGCAAAAAAGAAGTGCAGAGATTGACGGGAAGAATTGCAGCTATGGGAAGGTTCATTTCAAAATCTTCAGAAAAATATTTTAAATTTTTCTCAGCTCTTAAAAAGAAGGAACATTTTGAGTGGGATGAGGAGTGCCAACAGGCACTTAGAAATTTGAAGACTTACCTGTCAAATCCACCCTTGCTAGCAAAGCCAAAAGCAGGGGAGAACTTTTTTATTTATCTTGCTGTTTCAGAAGTGGCGGTAAGTGCAGTTTTTGTTCGTGAAGAACAAGGTAAGCAATCTCCTATCTATTATGTTAGTAAATCCTTACTAGATGCAAAAATACGGTATCCACAGCTGGAAAAACTAGCACTTGCTTTAATTATGGCATCTAGAAAATTAAGACCCTATTTTCAATGTCATCCCATTGTTGTGGTAACTGCATACCCATTACGAAGTGTATTACATAAACACGAACTGTCAGGTAGGTTAGCCAAATAGGCTATAGAGTTAAGTGAGTATGAAATCACATACCTGCCTAGAACGGCAATAAAGTCTCAAGTATTAGCTGATTTCGTGGCTGATTTTAGTCAAGGGATATAGTTCGAAGCTGATAAAGAACTACAGGTACTTAATGGAGCTAATCCAAGTACATGGACATTATTTACTGATGGATCGTCTAATGTAAAAGGTGCAGGATTAGGAATTGTTTTGGTACCACCTACGAGAAAAACCATTAAACAAGGCATTAAATGTCATTCTGTAACTAATAATAAAGTAGAGTATGAAGCTGTGATCGCAGGTCTGGAGTTGTCACGGGAACTTGGAATAAGTCAGTAGTGATCAAAAACGATTCTCAACTCGTGGTTAATCAAATTCTGGAGACTTACACAGCCAGAGAGGCAAGGATGCAACAATATTTGGAAAAAGTAAGGGAACTGATAAAACAGTTCCAATCATGGAAGGTTATCCAAATCCCAAGGGATGATAATGTCGAAACAGACGCCCTAGCAAACCTTGCATCCGCAGCTGATATAACAGAAGATGCCAATGCCTCAGTTATTCACTTATTTCACTCGGTTCTCAAACCTGACAAGAATGAGGTAAAGTTTAATAATCTAACTTGGGACTGGAGAAATGAAATCGTACCTTTTTTGCAGTATGGTACCGTACCAGATGACAAGGCAAAAGCACAAGCACTTCGTAAGAAGGCAGCTCGATATTGTTTAAAATAAGGTAACCTTTATCGAAAGATGTTCGGTGGCCCTTTAGCAAGATGTCTTGAACCTTCTCAAACAGAATATGTAATGAGGGAAATACATGAAGGACACTGTGGAAATCACGCAGGAGGAAGGTCATTGGTAAGAACTTTGATTAGAGCAGGGTATTATTGGCCCAAAATGGAAGAAGAAGCAACAAATTTCGTAGCTAAATGCGACAAATGTCAAAGGTACGGTAACAACATGCACCGACCTGCTGAATTGTTACATCCGGTTATTGCACCGTGGCCGTTCATGAAATGGGGAATGGATATTATTGGACCCCTGCCTCAAGCTAAAGGACAGGCAAAATTTTTACTCGTACTTACTGATTACTTTACTAAATGAGTAGAGGCAGGAGCATTCAAACAGGTACGGGAAAAAGAAGTCAAGGATTTCATTTGGAAAAATATCATTTGTCAGTTCGGTGTGCCAAAGGAAATCATATGCGATAATGGTCCACAATTTATCGGAGCTCAAGTCACGGAATTCTTTCAAAGTAGGCAAATAAAAAGGATAATATCAACACTTTATCATCCAGTAGGGAATGGGCAGGTGGAGTCTAAAAATAAGATCATCATCAATAATTTGAAGAAACGATTGGAAGAATCAAAGGGTAACTGGCCTGATGTATTACCTGGAGTCTTATGGGCATACCGTACAACCACGAAAACAAGCACAGGTTAGACACCCTTTTCTTTAGTATATGGGTCTGAGGCACTTATCCCAGTTGAGATAGGTGAGCCAAGTATAAGAGTGGCACAAGCAACGCAAGTGTCTAATGATGAAGAGATGCGGGTCAATTTAGATCTATTAGAAGGCAGGAGAGAAGCTGCATTGATAAGAATGGCCGCACAAAAGCAGATGATTGAACGATATTACAACAGGAAAGCCCGTCTGTGATATTTCAAAATTGGGGACTTCGTGCTTAAAAAGGTTTTTCAATCTACCAAGGCAGCCAATTCTGGTAAGCTAAGTCCAACTTGGGAAGGACCCTACAGAATACATGATATTGCAGGAAAAGGAGCATATGAGTTGGAAACAATGGACGTCAAAATACTTCCCTCGCATTGGAATGTTGTTCATTTAAAGAGATATTACTTCTAAGGAAAAACACATGGTGAGATATCATCATGTTAGATTTTATTTTTGAATTATCAAAATTTTGACTAACGATTTTAGATGATAGGCAAAACGCTTACCCGTACTAAATGATGAGTCACGACCTGTAAGGCAAAATGGAATACACTAAAATTCCAGGCCTAGGGTTACAATAATTCTGATAGAAACATACACGGGTAAAGCAGTCTTCATCTATAATCATACCCCCGAGTCCCGTACGTATTTCCTTTTCAGGAAGGGGCCGGATGAAGGAAACTATCAAGTGGTCGAGGCTTCATACTTCAACGCTCAAACACTTGGGGGACTACATAGAATATACAGTCACGTGTATATAAAAGGCAAGGAAGATGCAGGAAAGTCAAGCCTAGCCTAAAAAAAAGACAAGTGCAGAGTGGAAGCTAATGAGTCATAGTACGTCATCATAGTATTCTTTCCCATGAGAATAATAGAGTCACCTCTCAAACCCATTATACTAATAAATAGTCAAGGGTAAGAGTTTTATATTAAAATGGGTTATAAGGAAAAACCCTGTATCTATTGTTCTATTTTTTGTAAATCTGTTACAAGAGAAACAGTTACGAGAAAGTTATAGATGTAATTCAAATACATGTAAGGAATGATTTATAACTTGTCAAAGTTCAAAAATAAAGATTTGTTCAAGTTATTCCAGATAAATATGTATGTTCCTATTTCTTATATCGTATAAAACATCATTATGAAGTTGATACATCTTCTTCATCAAGTGTCAATATATAAAAGGGCCATCTTTTATGAATCTCATATTATTTAATCATGAGAACAATAAAAGCATTTTCAGATAGTAAAAATGCAACCTATTCTCTAAGTCCTTTAAAGATAAGAGGCAAGAATAGAACAGATATAAGTTTGAAGAAATAAACTTCTTAAAATATTAAAAGACAAGTATAAAAACTTGTTCATATCCAAAATGCCCCTTACACAAAACTCGAGGACTTGAAATTTCTAGGTCAAGAGTTTTTATGGCAGAAGTTGTCACAAGAAGTTAAACACTTTAAACATAAACTGGTCACTAAGGTACTGGAACATCAGAAGTTGTGATATTAGCTTCGTTTTCAGAAACAACCATAGGCATGGTATCAACTTTTAAAAAAGCAACAAGTGCGGTATGAGCTTGACTTGAAGTGATAGGATCAGCGAGAAGAGCAAGAGTAACGGAAGCTTCAGCTTCTATTGACTGAGTCATAGAAGTTCCACCCTCGGGAGCTTGAGCTGCAACATTTTCAACTTCAAGAGCTTCATCCGTAGCTTCTTCATTTGCAGGTTCTTCAGCCACGGGAGTCTCAATCGCCGGAGAAGGAAAGTCAAGTGGTCGTTGAGCCTTTTCAATAGCGTCTAAAACTTTGGCCAATTCTGATTCCAAATCAAATTTTTCTTGAATGGCCTCAGTTAAAGCATCACGACGAGAGTACAGAAAAGCCTAACTCACTTCCAAGTCTAACTTATCTTTGAGAGTTTCATAATATCTCTCCCACACAACAAGCTCCTTCTTTAGCTCTTCGTTTTCAGCTAAGGTTGAATCAACAGAAGCACGAAGGGAGGCATGAAAACTCTCTAAAGCATGTACCTTATCAGAAGAGGTTCTTAAATCAGCTTGAGCTTGAGTCAAGCTTTGTACCAATTATCCTGAATATTCTTATTTTTTGCTCAGAAGTGCCCTAAGTTCTTTGATCTCTTCACTTGACTTTGACAACTGTTTTGAAAAGGAACAATCAATGCGTTCCTTATCCTTCTCAAATTGGCTTAAAGAAGCCTTGGCAACTGCTAATTCAGAGGTCAGTGCTCGCTTCTGCTGCTCCAGGTTATCTCTACTCTCTTGCAATTCTTCTATAGTTCCTTGAGCATTTTCAAACTGCTCCTTCCAATTAGCTGCTTCTAGCTGGGCTCCCTTAGCTACTCTCTCAACCTCGAAGATAGACTTTTCAGACTCATGGACCTTCTTTTCTAGAAGGGAAATTCTTCCCATTAATTCTGTGCCAATAAGGTTAGCCTACAATAGTAAAATGAAAGTAAGAATCTAGAAGTAAAAAAAAACTTGTAAGTAAATAAAGGAAAAATACCTTTAAAGTAGAATAAATTATGTCATTCATCAAAGTTAAGCAGCTGTGGCTGTTCATTTTCTTCTTTTCAATATCTCCAATTAAAGGCTTGAGCCAGACATCTGCTCCACCAGATTTCCTTAGAAGACTGTCATTAGCAGGAACTTCGAGTGTCACGCTCCTTATAACCAAACTTCTGCTAGCGAAGCCCTCCTCTGTTTGTTGAACAGAGGAAGGCGGAGCTATGGAAGGAGGAGCGGTAGAAGAAGTAAAAATAACAGGAGTCGAAGCTGGGACATTAGAAATAGGTAAGGGAGCAGGAGCAGATAAAGTGAGCAAAGAGGCACTTGTAGGTAAGGGAGGAATAGAAGGAACGGGAATAGAGGAAGAAAGAGGTGGTTCATCCAAAACCGAACCTAACTCACCACTTTCGAAACCACTAATGAAGAGACGTTGAATGGATTCATTAGTGTCCTGGGGGACGGTCTCATCATCAGAAAGAAGGTGAACAGGTTCATTAAGAGAAGCACAGGCAGGAGAAACTTCAGCCTCATCTTTAGAAATGATGTGTCTCCTAGCTCTTGGCCTAACCACCAAAGAACTGTCTTCATCTTCATTTTCCTCGGAATCTTCTTCAACAACTTTTCTCTTTGACAGCGTAGCTTGAGTTCTTTCCAAAGAGAGGGGAGTTCCAGAAGAGGATCGAATGGCGTAGCCACTTCAGCTATCATACCTCGAATAGCAAATCCTAACAAAAAGATGGGTAAAAAGTTAAAAGAAAAGGAGAAAGAATTTAACATACGAAAAAGCATAAGAGATGCATACCGTGAGTTTTTACTTTCCAACCATGTTGATTGGAAATGGATTTCCATGTTCGTGCCTCCATAGGCACACCTTTCAAAATTGCATCTACCCAACCATAGAAATTAGGTACGAGTTCCACGTCTCCCATGGTTGCTACAAAAAAGCAAAAAAGAATGAAATTAGAGAAGGAGTTAAAACTCTTAAAAATAGGTATGGAAAGGAAGAAAGACCTACGTGCAAGGTTCCATTTTTTAGGAAAAAGAATATTTGTTTCACCCACCAAACCAACCGTGGGTACTGCAACATAACGGGTGTACCAACCACGATCTTCATCATCTTCAGAGCTTACCAAGACCCTTTTACTTCTTGCAGTTAAGGTAAAAACACCATTGCGGAATAGCTTGGGGTGGTAAAGATGAATAAGATGGGGAAAGGTAAAGTCAACATCTGCCTTGACAGACAAATACCTTAAACAAGCCACTGCTCTCCATACGAGGGGGCCAATTTGTCCTAAACAAATTTTGAAAAAATGGCAGAAATCAAGTATTACTGAGTCAATAGCAGGAATAAATCCCAAATTGAAGGGATAAGTATAAACAAAAGAAAATCCAATCCTATAAGAAGAAATTCTCTAGTTTGGATTAGGGATTACTATACGAAGGTCATTTCCCCAACGGCAATCTTTTCGAACAATGGAGATCAAAGGTTCAGTAATTAGAGAGGGATATGTGTCGGCTCTATCTAAATTAGCAACCTGTTCACGAAGAGATTCTCTATCATGCTCAAAAGATAGATCATTCGGCACTATTTCCTCAACTAACGGTTCTTGAAGAGGCTCAGAAGGTTCTTTACCTTTAGAAGAGGATTTTCGAGTGAAAGAACCTCTAGTAACAATGCCAGAACTAGAAAAAGGTTTAATGAAACCAGAATTGCCACCATGAACAGACCCTAGGCTATAAAGTCTGCCTCCTCTACCCCTTCTATGTCTAACAGGGGCATTGGAAAAATTATCCAGAATTGGAACTTTTCTAGGGTCATGGTTTGAAGATGACATGGTGGAAAAAGATGAATTAAAGAGGAAGCGAGTAGAAGTAAAGAGTAAAGTACTTAATAAAGGTTTATGAAGGAGAAGACAAGGGAAAAAGAATTGAATATGTATATAATAGCAACCGTCAAAGGCCAAGAAGTATAATGATGGAAAGCCTATAATAAAGGCAACTATCTCTTCGTGAATAGTAGAGCTGAAGAGGCCTTGAAAAAAGGCTGCAAAGTTGCAGAGCTAATAGGAAAGTAACATGTGTGTAGTGACATTAAATGGAAAAGACAACTAAAGCATCAGTGTTGTCATGGCCTATAGTATGGTAAAAATTCTCTTTTTAATGAAGATCCACTTCCCAAATATTTAATTGATAAATAAATGGAAAGTGTGAGGACTATCTGTATTGGGAAAAAACTGAATTTATATATTAAAGATGACGTGTCATGGCACATGTACTGGTCAAATGGTCAAAGTATGATAATCAATCAAGAGGCACGGGCAACAACAGATACGGGAGAGAAGAAACTTAAAGAGACACGAGTCGCTACTCAAATAGCACGATTCCCGTACCTGTTCGAATCATTTAAAGCCCAAAGATCAAAAGGAATTAGAGGAATGAACCTTACAATGCGGAAGAGGCCAAATTCAATATTAAATGCCCAATACGTTAGGAAATTTGTATTTAATATGAATGATTGAGTAACGTTTCTTTTAATATCATTTATTGCTCATAATCGCCTCATTAAGACAGATACACTACACATTCTCCTAGAATCAAATATAAAAGGAGAAGGTCTCAACATCTGTAAGGACACGAAATATTATTGAGATAACACTGAAATACAAAATTATTTACTGCTTTATTATTACTCTCAAAAGCCTTTTATTATTTTTGTCTCTTGATTATCAGTAACCCGATTCTTCTATATTCTAGATTTGACTAAAAATCTATTTTTTGGTTAAACACTTATATATATATTATAATTTTTCGACAAAAAAAGTTCTGACAAATGCTCTTCCACCACCCTATATATATATTTCTATTATATAGAAGAGGAAAGATGGTTGACCAAGGGCATATATGTCATTTCATAAAAAATTCATATTTTTATTTTTTAAATACAAAATTAATATTTAATATATATATATATATATATATATATATATATATATATATATATATATATATATATATATATATATATATATATATACACACACACATACACACACAATATCATGAGTTTAAATTTCAAAGACCTTTAGAATAGGGGCTGATGTAGTGTAATTATGAGTTCAGCCGAGTTCGATAAATTTAGTTTAAACTTTATCTATGAGTTTAAAATCTAGTAAAGAAATACAAATAAAAAATTTTGAATCCAGTAAATCAATTGAAAAGTAATAGAATATCAAACTCAAACTAACTAAAGTTCAAATCCTAAATTCTCTATGTTCAAGAATTTCGCATTATTTAGATCCTTTTAATTTGATTCCAATAAGTAATAGTTAAAGAGCAGCCGCATCCCGTGTTCATGCAAGTTTCAAGGAAAAGCCACATTCAAGAAGTGTGATGTAGACAACCTACCATAATACAAGTGATATTCGGCATAAGTATGCATATTTATATGCATTTTGCCTCGTATTTTACTCATATTACATGAGTTTTGTATGTGTAATGCAATGATTTGTTCTAATTCGTGGTGTTTTTATGTGTAGGAGTCAAATGGAAGCGATTTGAAAAATTGGCATGCAAATTAAAATAAAAACGGAAGAATTTGGAGGAAGTACAAGTTTGGTGTCTAGGTTGGCGCTAGGTACCAACCAAAACGCCATTGACAGAAGACTAGAAAGTTCACTATCTAGGTTGGCGCTAGGCACCAACCAAAACGCCATTTGCAGGAGACCAAAAAGTTTGTTGTCCGGGTTGGTGCCAGGCGCCAAGCGAGACGCCAAAGGGCGTATTTTGTCCTAATTCGGCTAGGACTTGGTGATTTCAACCCTACACACACCCCAACATGTATAAAGGGGGTTCTAAACCTATTTTTGGGGGGTTAGACACTCTTTGGAGCAAGAACAAGACACAGAACACTCAGGAGCAAGGTTTCTCAATTTTTTTCCTTCATCTTTCTTAGTAATTTCAATTATTCAACACTCATGCATTGGATTTGATATTATCATGAGTAGCTAAAATCTATAGTTTTGGGGTTGTGATTTAGCCATGAATACTGTTGTTTAACGCTGATTTAACTATAAGTATAATTCACCAATTTATGGTTGTTTCTTCAATTCTGTAATTAATTGTTTAATTTTTTGGCCAGCAGTTAGATTCTATTTACTATCTATGATATGCTTAGGAAAGTCACGTTTAGATTAGAGAAGAATTGAAGAGAGCATGATCTTAACTTTGGGGGGAGAGGGGGAGGGGCAGATTTATGGTTAGGATAGGAATATACCTAGTCATTGTGCTTAACTAAATATAGTAATCTTAATGCGTTCTTAATAGATTAATTTTATAGGAATATAGGTGTTAATCTATTTTGAATAGGCGAGCAGTACTACGAGAGAAGGCTACGAGAGCAAGTGTTCGATTAATTAGCAATCATGAGTGAATTGTATGAAAGGGAAAGTTAACTAGAACACAATAGGATTGGTGAATCAATCACAACCCTAAAATATTTGTCTCAACCGAATATGCAACAACCATTTTGCTGCTTGATAATTTAGTTACTAGTTAGAATTATTGTTTAATATAATTCACTTTTGAACTCAAATTGGCTCGACTAAATAACAATCTTGGTGAATGTGGGTACTTATACAAGTCTCTATGAGTTCAACACTCGACTTATCATTTTATTACTTGTACGACCACGTATACTTGCATGTGCGTTTGGGAGCGACAAATTTTTAGTGTTGTTGCTGGGACTTGAATATTGACTACTTTCTAATTTTAGCTATAATTGTTTATTTCATCAAGTCTAACATTTATCTATATTGACTATTTTTTTTACTAGATTAGATTTTACTCTTTATCTATTTAAGTTTATAATTTTAGTTTACTATAGTTAGTATTATATTTTTTTTACATGACATTTTTGAACGAAATGTGGTGGGACAGTAATATTCTTCTTTTTGTGATCCTTGTCCTTATTGTAAAGGACTCCACTTGTGGCAATATTGTAAAAATATTTCTAGAATCGAGTTGTGTGCGCCATCTCAATCCTATATTATTTGTGGTGATAATTGGAATAATTGTCCTAAGTGTTGTTATACTACTCTAATCCTTTCTTATCATAATTCTAATAATTCTTGTAAGTTTGACAGGAGTAACGAATTGGATAATATGGAATAGGATGTTCGCATTCTTGATATTCACAGGAAATTATTAGAGGAATATGGAGGTTTCCGTGAGAAAATTACGAATGAGATACAACACTTTATAGAAGGACGAGCTGAACTGGGATACGAGATCGACAAATTTGGCAGTTCTATTCATGACTTGGAGGCTCAATTGAGTGTAATGGTTGATGTGTATAATGATCAACAATTTTAGTGATGAGTTGTGTGAAGCTGAAAAAGATCTTCTAGGCCAAATTGAGGAGCTAAAATGAGAACACCAATCATTAGACTATGTTCTTGTTGATGATGTCGAGGTTGAGGGAGTATATAGTATTGAGGATGTAAAAAATAATGCAATTTTGGAGTTGGGACGTGTTGGTCCTCATTCTAAATATTTTTCTATATTATATTTGGATAGAGATACGGAGATCGAGCCCTTGGAGAGATGTAGATATGAAGGACCCTTACATTTTAAAATTGCCATACAAAAAAGGCAAAACGACATACCTCACTTAAGGGCCAAGAAGTGCAAGATGCCATATCTATTGCTTGGTTCCTCTATTTTCAAACCATTGCCCCAAGAACATGATAGAAAAGTTAATATAAAATTAGGAGCGCAATTTATATTCTCAAAGTGGGAGAAAAAGTGGTAAAAATGATAGTGTTGTACCACGACTATAAATAAGGCACTTGTTGGGAGGCAACCCAGCATGTATTTTATTTTTTTATTTTTTTTTATAGTGTCAAATTTTTTGTTGTTTTTTTTTTTGCAGAGTATGGAAAGTCCGAGTACTCGAATTTGAAGTTGAGGAGCAAGTTTGAGCTTAAGTATGAGGTCATTCCGACTTTTAATATTGAGGATATGTGCAAGCTTGGCTTGAGAAGGTTTCAGGGATTATTTCTCACCCTTGTTTAGTTTTTTTTTGTATGATCATGCATCAAAGACTATGCATAATATAAGTGTGGGGTGATCCTTGTTGTGTAGTGTATTGTATAAACATTGTTATTATTTTTCATTTAGCGTAGTAGTAGACAAATTATAAAAAAAAAATATAAAAAGAAAAAAAAAATTAGAAGAAGCTTGAAGTTTTTTCGACGACGGATATGTTGGACAATTTTCTTGAGGAGTAAAGTCCGATTAAAAATACCAAAAAATAATTATTTTGGATAGCTAGGTAGTATCCCTTGGTTTTTATCTGGGCGTCGGTTCTTTTCCAAGGATTTAGCTCGAATCAGTACTTTATTTTTCTTTTAAGAGTAGGTTAGAAAGAAACTGAGTTGCTCTGAGATACCTATTGACATGTTTGGTGCTGGCATATTAGGCTATGACATGCACTTTGTCTGCCCATGCATTTAATTTAAATTTTGATGCCTGAGTAAAATGAATAACCTACTCTGTGACGTCTTTTCACAGTTGTTTGACTTGTATTACACATAGCATAGAATGTTTAAAATTTCTCAATTATATGTGCTTGCTTGAATTGAGAGTTGAACAAAGTCATCTTGATTGAGTCATGTGTAAGGTGTGTGTAAGGATTTGTGGTATTATGTGCTATCCTGTGTAGTCTAGAACTTACCTTGTGTGTTAATCGAAGCGAAATATTAAGTTGTTCTAGTCTAGAAGATGACTTAGTCGTTTCTTGCTCGATCATAGATGCGTTTGTCACTTACAAATAAAATTTTCGTTGCTAGCCCTTTGAGCCTATTGACCTTTTCTTTGCACCCACATTACAAGTTGAACCCCTATTTTGTTCTTAATTTGAGATTGTTGAACCTGTACCTCCTAAGGCACTTAGGCGCTAAAAGAAGTAAGGTGAGAAATTGGGGAGTAGCTTTCGAGTGGAACCATGGAAGGGCCCTTAAAGTGCACTAAGGCTGTGAAAAAAAGGTCACTAGCCGATGAACCTTAATGTATGTCGGGTATGTAGAAAAGAAGAAAAAAAAATTAATAGTTCAAATAATATTGAAAAAACACACACCTCACAATCTTACTAATTTGTGCTAGTGGGGATGTAGAAGTGCTTAATTGAATAAAAGGGCTATATTGTATATGATTTGTGGCAAATGAACTGGTTGAGAAGAGTATGTGCTCGCTTTTTTAGTGTAGTGTATTGAAGTGCTTTGGAGGGTTAGTCACTATTCCTAAATGTATAATACCAATATCGTAGCCTGCATTACAACCTTAAAGTCCTAATTGATCATAGATTTGGCTAGCTTAGATTAGTAGAGATGTACACTATGGGCAAGCTTATGGTACAACCAAGGGATGCACATGAATTCTTTGTGAGAGGGAGCGGTTTTTTTTCAATTTGCGTGATGTTCTTAATTTATGTTCAATGTTATACTTGACTCTGTGTACTACTCTATATTCACTCGTTTGGTTATTGGTGAGGGCACATGATCTCATGACGGATTAGTGATGTTGCGAATTCTCTTGTTGGTGAGTATGTGAGTTGAGAGTGCTTAGTGGTAATGAGTTGGCCTGTGAAGCAAGGTTGTTATGGATAGGTTGTTTGAATTGATTGAATTGAAATGTGTATACTTGGGCATGCTTGAAACGGGAAGAATGTGAAATTCGTATGTCATGCTTGATTGTTGATATTGATCATAGTCAAGGGTAGAATGTATGATTAAAAATTGAAATGCTCCTCTCTAGTTGAGATGTGTATGTTGTTGGGGTGTAGTTGAGAGTTCCATTGCTCGAGGATGAGCAAGAGTTTAAGTGTGGGGTATTGATATTCAGCATAAAGTATGCATATTTATATGCATATTGCCTTGCATTTTACTCATATTGCGTGAGTTTTGAATGTGTAATTCAATGATTTGTTCTAATTCGTGATGTTTTTATGTGTAGGAGTCAAATGAATATGATTTAAAAAATTGACGTGCAAATTAAAGTAAAAATAGAAGAATTTGGAGGAAGTACGAGTCTAGTTTCCAGATTGGCTCTAGGCACCAACCAAAACGCCAGACAGAAGACTAGAAAGTTCACTGTCCAGGTTGGCGCTAGGCACCAACCAAAACGCCATTTACAGAAGACCAAAAAGTTTGTTATCCAGGTTGTTGCCAGGTGCCAAACGAGACACCAAAGGGAGGATTTTGTCCTAATTCGTCTAGGACTTGGTGAATTCAACCCTACACACCATTTACAGAAGACCAAAAAGTTTGCTATCCAGGTTGCTGCCAGGCACCAAACGAGACACCAAAAGGGCGGATTTTGTCCTAATTCGTCTAGGACTTAGTGATTTCAACCCTACATGCCTCCCACATGTATAAAAGAGGTTTTAAACCTTTTTATTGAGAGGGGAGGGGGTTAGACACTCTTTGGAGGCAAGAACAAGACCCGAAACTCTCGGGAGCAAAGATTCTCAGCTTTTTTTCCTTCTTTCTTAGCAATTTCAATTATTCAACACTCGTGCATTGGATTTGATATTATCATGAGTGGTTAAAACTCATAGTTCTGGGGTTGTGATTTAGCCATGAATATTGTTATTTAACGTCCACTTAACCTTAAGTATAATTCACCAATATATGGTTGTTTCTTCAATTCTGTAATTAATTGCTTAATTGTCTGGCCAACAGTTAGGTTCTATTTACTATCTATGCAATGCTTGGGAAAGTCATGTTTATATTAGAGAAGAATTAAAGAGAGCATGATCTTAACTCTGGGGGAGGGTGCGGATTTGTGGTTAGGATAGAAATATACCCAATCACCGTGCTTAATTAAATATCGTAATCTTAATGTTTTCTTAATAGATTGATTTCATAGGAATATTGGCGTTAATCTATTTTGAATAGGCAAATAGCACTTCGGGAGAAAGCTACAAGAGCAATTGTTTGATTAATCAGCAACCATAAGTGAATTGTATGAAAGGGAAAGTTAACTAGAACACAATAGGATTGGTAAATCGATCACAACCCTAGAATATTTGTCTCAACTGAATACACAACAACCATTTTGTTGTTTCATAATTTAGTTACTAGTTAGAGTTATTGTTTAATATAATCACACTTTTGAATTCGAATGGGCTCAACTGAATAACAATTTTGGTGAATTTAGTGGGTAGTTAATATAAGTTTTTATGAGTTCGGCACTCGACTTATTATTTTATTATTTGTACGACCACGTATACTTGCGTTTGCATTTGGGAGCGATAACAAGCATTAATTGTTACTTTTAATGGCTCGAACCCGTAACCTATTGGTCATATACCGTTGGTGCATTTAATAATAGTTACGTATAGAAAATGGAGAAACCGTACACACGTGCCGTGTCACGTACACGTATGCCTCCAAACGCACGATTAAAATAGGAAGTTGAAGGCGCCCTTTCGTATCATTAAATAACGGCTTTTGCACTTTTGCACTACAGATTACTACAGAAAACAAAACATAGTAAGACATTATCATCAACATTTTTCACTCCAAAATTGGAAAATCATACCATTTCTTCTCTCCCTTTTTTCCTCAGTTCTTTTCTGGGGTTTCTTTTCTTTTCCAGTTTCTACGATCTACATAACCCTTAGTATTCCAAAATAAGACTTCATTTTATAATACATATTTTTTCCCATTGAAAAATATGGTGGTTATAGTTTCACGTACTGGCCGGCATTTGCAGCGTTATTACAAGGGTCGTCGCCAAGTTGTTGGGTATGCTCTTTCCTATTTCTGTATTTAGAATCAATTTAACTTTAAGCTTTATGGCCGAACAAATGTCTATGATTTAATTTGTTTTAGACTATAAATTCTTCTTTTTTGCTTCAAAATTTTGTGGTTTAGTCCAAATTGGGGCCTCTGGAGCAACTGAGATTAGAACTGTGTTCTACGGGTGAATTTTGGAATTAGCCTCTTTATAAAGCTCGAATTTTGGAACTAGCCTCTCTAATGAGGAGTTGACGCTGTACATTTGTCTTTCCCCGAGCCCTTTAGGCCGGGAGCCTTCTGGCAGTCGGGGGTGGACGTAGTTAAGGACTTACCATCCGAACCTGGTAACTTTGGCTCAACTAGGGGCGGATCTATAGCCCTGTGTAGGGCACGAGAACTCATGGTCTCTCCACCAAATTAAGTATTTTGTGTACATATTTTTAAAAATTGACATATGTTGGCACCAAGCTTTAAAGAGGCTAAATGATGCACTGAGATCAATTCATGCTTAATACTTAATTTTTTTCTCCTTTCTTTAGTGGTGCACTCATGTTATAAAAATCCTAGGTCTGCCTCTATTTGGCTCGGACCAAGTATATTGTTAAACATTCACTGCATGAGTATATGTTGTAGAGCTTGAACCTAATAAATCAGATGAGCTGGGGTACAACTCTAAACTCGAATCAATAATGTTCAAATCCTGGATTCACCTCCGCTAGCACTAGGTTTGTATTTATTAATATATTTTTTTCGACATCTTTATTAATGCAGACCATGAGTTTCTTTTTACCTAAAATTATGGTTTGAGAGGTGGGAGGAAAGAAGGTGTAATGATTAATGAAGAGTTGACTTCTAGGATGAGAAAAATGATAGAGAATTAATGGTCCATTTCACTTTGCAATTACTAGAACAACTTCAATTTTCAGCCTTTGTGGTTCTGTAAGTGGGAGTGTGGTAGTGGTGCATCATCAAGATTCTAGAAGGTGTCCGGACTCGGGAGTGAGTATTCGATAAAGGTATGGATCCGAGTGTCGGATTCGAAAAATTTAAAATTTAAAATTCGAGGATGCGGATTCAGGTATGGATACGGGTGCGAAAATTCGGCTAAGAAAGATTCAAAATTATAAAAATAGAGTTATAAAGATATTATAAATTTTGAGAGATATTGAGTGAAAAACCCTCCATCTATATCGCTGCTACTATCTACCAAACCTCCGAACTCAAAACACGACGCCTTGAATTCTTGGTTTTTCTGAAACACAAACAGCAAATTTGAGACAAAAATATTATAATATTGAAGGTATGCATTCCCATGTCTTAAATCTGTTTTATTTTTAGTTTTGAGAAATCAAAATCACAAATTTTCCCCCAAATTTGTCGATGGACTCGGGTGAAAGTATCCAAAGTTAGTTGACCGAATTCGGGATGTATCCGGCACTCACACCCGCACTCGTCCCACGTCGAGACGGGTGTGGCACCAAAAACAAAGAGTCCACGCAACTTACGTGCTTGATGTTCTTTTATTTGTGTGCAAAATGGATTGATTCACAAATTAGAGTTATTGAAATAATTACTTGTTTGTTGCTTCTCAATTTACTGGCGTCTGAAAATTAAGTTTTGTATTAATGAACTTGAGGTGAACTGTTTCAGTTTTGACATTTTCCAAAAGATTGATAAAAATAAACAACTGGCTAACATTCTTTTTCCACTTCTTTATCTTATCAAGTAGAGCTCATTTTGACATTTTCTTCTTCAATTTGTGTATTATTGTAGTTAGGTGTTTATTTTTCTTTTGGCTGGTTCTATTAGCTTGAAAATGTCAATATCATGTGCTCTTGGAATTTTGTTCACCACATCACATGTTTTGTTTTTTTATCGGAAAAGGACCATTTTTTCCTGTATTTAATTGTTTAGTGAAATGGAAGAGGAGTCTTGGCGTAACTAGTAAAATTGTTGTCATGTGACCATAAGGTCAGGGGTTCGAGCTCTGAAAACACCATCTTGCAGAAATGCAGGATAAGACTGCGTACTATAGACCCTTGTGCTCCGACCCTTCCTTGGACCCCGCACATAGTGCAAGCTTAGTGCACCAAGTTGTTCTTTAATTGTTTAGTGAAATGATAGGCGAGACATTTCTTCAATGTCATTTTCTTGTGCCTTTTTTTCCCAAATTAATAGTACAAGAGTGTACTGTTATTGGACATTAGTTAAAATGAAGTAGCTGTTGCATATTATCATAGTTGTCTAATAATCTTGATCTTATCATTAGTAGCTTACCAATAGCATTTGTTTCTGTAAAATGATTCTCATATGTAGAAGATATACATGGTTTTAAGGTAATATAAAGATTGACCTAATACCTGTTCTACGATATTTCTGGCCGCTAAAGATACATGCTTTATGCTTATGTTGTCCTGATATGAGTTTGATGTCTTCTGCAGATGTATACCGTACAGATATAAAGATATTATTGACCTATCTATGGGGGATGAAGATGCATTTGAAGTTCTTCTCATAAGTCCTCAGAGAAAAGGAAAAGGATTGTTGTTTCCAAAGGTAGCAAACAGATTCTCAAACTTAATGGTAGTTTTTCTAAGCTGTATATCAGATGATTTATCTGTTTTATTTACCAATCTTGCTCTTGTAATGCCAGGGAGGTTGGGAAAAGGATGAAACAATTGAAGATGCAGCAAGACGCGAGACAATAGAGGAAGCTGGTCTTTGCGGCGATGTTGAGGTTAGTTTTTAACAGTGATCGCTTTTAGTTAAGTGCCTACAAGCAAAAATAGTACAGTCAAACATCTCTATAACAACCTCGTTTGTTTCGATATTTTTTTTTTATTATAGTTAAGTGTTGTTATATAGTAGGACATATATTATAATATTACATAAAAATCGGTTCCAAACAAATATTGACTTTTATAGTGAATAACTGTTAAATAGAAATGATGTTATAGAGATGTCTGACTGTATTTGATTATATGGTTCTGTGACAAGATATGGAAGGCTTTGGTTAAAGAGTTGACTGTTGTGGACCTTTCACAAGTATAATCTCACAAGTAGGGTCTGGGAATATATGTCAATAAAAATTAGATAAGGAAGCCGAAAACCTTTTGAAAGTTCTTTAATATACAACTTTTCACTACTAATCCTGAATTTTGAGTTAGTTAGTTTCTTTTAAATACTATTTTCTTATTTGTAAAATCATTGCTTAGCAATAACAAGTCAACTAAGTATGCTTAGGGTGAAAAAAATCTTTAAAACCGATACAGTTTTAACAAAGATATACTGAGAATTCGGATCTCTTTCTCTCTTTTTTTGCTAATTGAATAGATTTTTTTTTTAAATGATTTTTCCTAACCTGCTATCCAAAAGAAAAAGGAATGGCTCGGCTATCCCCTAGCCAAGCCAGAAAAATAGATTAAATTATTTCTGGTTGACCTCGCCACTGCTTTTTTCTTCTTTATCTACAATCTTGTTGGCCTTGGTCTTGATAAAGCGTTAATGCCTACATTTAGGTTTTGTTACATGTAGTCCTAACAAGTCTCCTTTGGGTTGAAAACCTTATTGCAGGGCAAATTAGGAATTTGGTACTTTGAGAACAAAAACGGCGATACGGCCTATGAAGGGCACATGTTTCCTTTATTTGTAACAGAGGAGCTAGATTGTTGGCCGGAGAAAGATATCCGCAAAAGATTTTGGGTATGCGGCTGCCCATACTGTAAATTTCCATATAAACAATATCACATAATTGTCTTTAAAAGGCAGTCCGGTCCACTAAGTTCCCGCTATGCGCGGGGTCCGTGGAAGGGCTGTACCACAAAGGTCTATTGTAAGCGGGTCATTTCTGCAAGAAACTGTTTCCTCAGCTCGAACTAGTGACCTACGTGGCAGCAACTTTACCAGTTACGCCAAGGTTCCCCTTCATCACATAATCGTCTTTGCTTACTTATATTTCCAAACATCAATTTTGCAGATGAGCGTGCGAGAAGCAAGAAAACTCTGCCAAAATGGGTGGATGAAAGAAGCATTAGAGTTGCTCGTTAGTCGACTCACATCACAAAGTAGGCGGACTAAAGTCGACTTATTTTCAAGAATCAACTGCAGCTCCGGTGGCCATGGAACTGTTTTGCACTTGGGGTGCAGGGCTCAAGTACTTGCTCCACCACCACGAAGTCCTGCAGAAGAGGCCTAGTTTCCATCAGCCTAACGGAGGGAGGTTAAAATGTTAACGATGAAGGTAAAAAGTAGCTTGTAAATAGGTAATCAATGATGAACCCCTAACTGTTTGGTCTAGTGGTAAGAGAGTAGCACATGATGTGTAGATTAGGCGCATGTCATGTTTTTTAAACCTGCCGCAGATAAAAGCTAAGTGGATAAGACTAGAAGGGCAACCTCATTTCCACCAAGTTTCAAACCATGCACGACTCGGGGATTTTTTCAATTATCAAAAACTAGGAAATCAATGGTGATGGAGTATAATCTGCTTAATCATGGAAGTATTTAGTTTTTGTCTTGTTTTGTTTTCTCCAAATTGGAGTTAAGTAAATGCATGATAGACTTACTATCTCACTGTCTTTTTTAGGAACTTTACCTTTGTATAGGTACTCTATAATGAGTGCCTGAAGATAGTGAAGTTCCCTTTACGTTTGCATGTCTTTAAAAGACCCGAATCTTGAGGTTTAATTTTTCCATTAGAACTATATACATACACAAATATGGGCTATCTAAATATGGTTTTGGTTTAATTTTTAGATAACTATATTTTACCAAAAAGCCGTTCACTTTCTTGCAGTAAACCTTCCATGTCAAAAAGAGAATTTGAGTTTTATCCACTAATGAGTAAAAGTTATTTACACAGTCGAGTCATATAAAATATAACTTAACGTACGTATAGGTCGGTAAGTAGAAATTCCATCTCTGGACAGAGGAGTAAGAAATACCAACATGATTCTCACTATCTATAGGACGGGTTTGGTGGATTCTTCGTTTTCCATCAAAAATTATATACAAAAATTTCAAATGTAAAGGGAACTTCACTATCTTCAGGCAC